>VYZP01020270.1:13892-100140 GCA_013400635.1 Hypocryptadius cinnamomeus
TTCAGAAAGTATCAGGGTTTGAGGATGCAGTAAATGAAGTCATCCAGGCATAGCAGAGTTATATTATTACAGTGATTAGTTTTCTGGACATCAAAAGAGACAACAGTAGAGCACAACCAAGGGGACTTTATTAACACAAATCTGCAAACATCTCTGTAGGAGCACTATGCTCCAGAGTTCTCAACAACCCTAAATATGTATCAAGTAAGTCAAACCCATGCTTTCTCTGTGCCAGGGGAAGTCCAAAAGTTCCTGACCTCATTGCTGGAAGCAAGAACAAATAGGCACTGATTAGACCCAAGTTAAGTGTATTTCACCTGAGGGCTCATTAACTATAGGAGGAAGAGAATTCATATGCCTTTTGAATGTAATAAAGCACTGTGCTTGTGCTGTGAAAAAATACTGCCTTGGTGGCAAAAAAATGTATATAATGAGTTTTGTGCTAAAATTATGAAGATACAGTTTAAAAAACAAATTTCCAACAAATAACAAGTAACAACTACAACAGCTAACATTATGAAAGTTTGCCGTTGCTAATATGGATACCAGAAAACATAGAACAAAGAAAAATTGTAGCATAGGGCAAATCTATAGTTTAAAGTTATGCTATAATTTGGTATGATGTTCAATATAATCAGAAATCTGATTAGGAGACATGGAGATACAAAAAAACCCCCTACAAGCATAATGAAGAGATACTACTAAGTGAAGCTTAATATTGCTATTAAATGTGGGAAGAGTTAAAACAGAAATCAGCACACCAGATTTTAAAAATGGAGCAAAAACAATCAATTAAAAATACCCCTTTTTAAAAAGAAAAGAACCCAAACAAAACCAAACCTCAGTAAAGCACAAATCAAAACCAGTAAAACACAGAAATGTGGGTAGTGACTCATCAGGAAGCTCACCTGAAGAAAAAAATTGATGGCACCAAAAAACCATAGGGAGCTCGCTATAGAAGTGTTTTGCTGCTATTAAAAACTGTGTTTTTATTAATGCCTGTACAAGTAGTGTTGGACTGTGAAAGTTTTAAACCAGATGCAGAAAGGAAGATGACTTTGTCACTGATGTTTACCCATATAAAATTTTAGTGTTTGATTAGTGCTTGCAGCAGCTCTGGATTCACAGATAATTGTTGCTGCATCAGCCCAGCCCAGGATACATAAACAAGTCTTCCAGGAGCTTCACTGAAAAAGCTTAAATGTTGGAATCAGTTTATAAACCCCAGAGCTGATGGACTTTGGAAGATTTCTATGACTTAACAGAATGTATTTATTTCTCTGAATCTCTTAAAATACGTACTCCAGGTGATTTAATTTTGATATCAAGAAGTCTATTATGTGAGATTCTCAGTATTAGAATAAGAACAGCAGTATCTCTGCTGTGCATTGGTATTAATAAAAATAAAGTCCATGTCAGAGGAAAAGAGGGAGATTAAGTAGTACTGAAAGAAAGTGTGAATAAACCAGAAAATCACACAATAATTATATGCTGGGCAATCTCTTACAGAATTTATCTTCGGAATCCTAGAAAGGGGCCTTTAAAGCAATTATAAAGGGATATATGTTTGCTTGCATAGTGGATTTAGGAAAAACATGAGATAGACACAAATGTAGACTTAGAGCAACAAGTTTGTGCTTTGCAGGAGCCATAATGAGAAAGATATTTATGAGAGGAAAAAAGTGAAACATTCATTCTCAGATGGAGCCACTACTGACATAAACAAGAGCCGAAACCCAGAAAGAACTTCTATTTGCAAACCAGTAGCCTTTGGCATTTTTTCTTCTCCATAGGGAAGGAGTTAGACACATTAGCAGCCAGATTTAATTTTAATAGATGATCTAAGACAGCTACAAGAACAAGGAGTGCTCAGAAACAAGGTCAAGCAAAATGAAGAGATTTGTAAAATGCAGGTGTCATAACTCTGCACAAATGTATATTAATAAATATGGAAACATGGAGGATCAGCTGAGCTATTGCAGGGTTTCAAAACATCTGAAGAATGTGATATAGGTACATTAAAAATAGGGAAGAGTCATGATCCACTGGATGCCTCTGAAATATTTGGGACACAAGTACCTTCCTTCTTACAGAGGGCTCTTTTCTTGATGGAAATGGAATACTTAGCTGACAACTTTCCCCCCTTAAAAAAAGTTTAGAAACTCCTTCCAAACCAGGATGAACCTAATCAACCTCCCTCCTGAGCCAAAGGTTTTCCACTAAGTCTTGGTGGAGATAGAGACAAGAAAGCTTCTGCTGATGCAAACCAATCTGTGTTTTAGGAAAAGAATTCCCTTAGATAAGTGCAAGAAATTCTGGTGAGACATCTGGTGAAATTCTGATTTAGCACATCACAGATTCTGAAAACAAGGCTTTTTCACAATATATAGGTCCAGAGAAAGTGCTCTGTTTTTCTTGGTAGGATCTCTGTGTTTAATTGGGATGTTGGAGAAACATGAAAAATGCTTTCAGAATTGAATTAGCATGTGAAACGACTTTCCTTGTGCATTGGGTTCAAGTGCTTCAAAAACAAGGAACAAGAGAAGACTGTTCATTATAATTTGTTTAATTATTGAACCATTAGTGCCAAAGATTAGGGACACTGAAGAAGTTTAGTAAATAAATGTACTGGGAATAGATATCATATGCTGATTACTTCATGCTGGCTATACAAAATATCAATTTAATGTAATGGAAACCTTCACATGGGAACCAGTTTACAGGCAATGCCTAAGTTTCAAGTGCCTCCTGAAAGCAATGTCAAAAGGGTTGGATATGGAAGTATAAATACCAAAATGGAAGAGCTGTGTAAGTCATCATATTAGGTTTATGTTCTCAAATTTTTCTGTAATGATGTAAACAGATGAAGTTGCCATAGATAGAATTAACATATTTTACCTTAAGACTTGCATCCTTTTTTAGTTAAATAAAAAAAAAAAAGATTTCCAATTAAGATGTTAATAATTTTTTTGTATAATCAACATGAAAAACAACAGGGACATTGGAATTGCATAGAGCATTCATAGATCAGTCTGGAGCTATAATGCCTTTTTACTGGAGAAAATCTATTATGGATTAAAGCAGAATAAAGATGGTTATGTATTTCATGCTAGAACTATGTATCAGGCTTTATCCCAAAATTATGGTCCCAAGGAATTGCATTTAATAATTAGACCATCATAAGGTATAATGAAAAAAGAAACCTTTGCTGAAAAGAAGAACATTTAGACTTCTAAAATAAATAGAAAGATCTCTTCAGGGATGAATGATGCTGAAAATAATGTATATCACATTAAAATGTGTACACAATAAGTTAATACAGATTACTTGCTTAATTGAAATGCTTCTGGAAGAAAATAGCAACAGTAACTGCATAAAAAGCACTTCAGACATGGGATAGCATTTTTGTAATTAAGATTATGTCTAGACCATCTAGTTATGACTGTTTTTTTCAGAGGTAAACCACATTAAGATATTTAGTTATGAAGTGCAGATTGTAAATATGAAACAACAGGGAAAGAATAAAATGCAAAAAAACTGAAATGAGCAGAAGTAGGTGATAAATATTGGCTTTGCTACTAATCAGGTAGTGTAAGTTCTGTGCTGCCTGGTTCACAGAATATTTTTCTCTCTGTATAATAAAGTACATTTTGTTGTGTTGGATGTCTGTCTAAAATGCCAAACAAACTGTCTTTCAGAAAAATTATATGGCACTGTTGCATTTCAATGTGTACTGGAAATCTGACAGGAATAATAAAAAAACCCTGAGACAGGGAACTCAGCTAGGTCTTGAAAGTATGCAGTGGGAATTGGAGTGCTAACAAGATTTCATCTGCTCTTTGTATATGACTTCTTTTAAGCCTGAACCTGTGTGTTTTATTAATATTTTTTACAATCCACTTAGAGAAAAAATAAAGTATCTAATAAGAGGCACTTCCAATTGTTTGGGTATTAAAAAGAAGAATAAAAGGAGTAATATACCTTGCCCTGGAAAACATGGCATCATCAGAGGAAGGAATTAAGAAGGTGTTAAGGGCTGGTATTTAGAACAGAAATGGTAGGAAAAAATGTCCTTGTAAGGGAAGAAATGTCCATCTGTAGCTGTCTGTACTTCTGTTCCAAATGCCCTGCTCCCTGTCTTGCTGAAAATGTTCATCTTTTCCTTGAAATCTAAATTCTCATTATACAATGAAAAGATTAACTGTACAATTAGGACATAATCTTTCAATTTATAAAAACCTTAATGGATTTTCTCTGACCGTAAAAGATCAATATATAACATTTTTCTGGAGAAGTCCCAGTCACAGGAGGCTCCATCATAGCTTCTGCCAAAGAGGCAGCATTGGAGACTATCTGAACTTGCCAACACAGGGAAAGGACAGGGTAAACAAAGGTTCCATGGAATCAAGTGTTCATTCAGACCACGGATTTACTGATTCTGGGGAGGTCAAAATTTGACTTCTGCCTACATTGGCAGTATCTTTTTAATATCCAGCTGCAAGCGTCTTTCCAGCACTAAAATTATCTTTAATGTAATGTTTCCTACCCTGGATGAAAATAGTTTTTATAATCTAAAGTGGGACTTGAGCCCAGTATCCCAATATATAAAGCCATTACATTAACCAGCTGAGATGCTCCGTCATAAAAAGATAACTACCTTTACATAAATAACTCCTGACTATGCAAGCAGGGCTCGTCTTTGAAGGTGAGAGAGAACATTGTGGTTTATTATATTATACGAATGATAAAAATGGTATTTATAGACCAGACTACAATGACCCTCGTGATGAGCATTGAGAGATTTACACTTTAAGGGGAAAAGAACTTTTTGAAGAACTGACATCATCATCAAACAATTTGTGTTTCTCGGTGAATCCGCAAGCTGAGAGTGGTGTTTTAATGACTAAAAATCATGAATATTAAACTGGAGAAAAGTTGACAGTATTTAAATGAGCATCATTAAGAGACACATAAATTAACAGGATTTTTAGTTCTTGTGGAACCGCCGTTTCAATGTTAATTAAACAACTGGAGTGCTCTTGTGCATTCCCAGCAAACTGTCCCTAATGTGTTCTGCTGAATATCATTATGGGTGGCTGCCTTGCTGTTTAATTATTTTCAAGCTGATTTTTTTTTCCCCGTTGCTGCAGTGGTTTTATGCTTGTCTTGCATTCAGAAGGCGATGGGGCTTAATCCCAAAGGAGTCTGTCAGTTTGATCTACATGTGGTGGTTATACTGAAATACCCATTTTTGTAACTAATAAAACATGCACATATAGTGTTGCTGCCTAACCCTGCTGAAAAAGCCTCACTATTGACTGCATTATCTTTGTACGTAACAACCATTTGATGACTTACTGGGATTTTAGCAGTAGTTCTCCATCACAGTGGTAATCATTATTTATTCCATTCTGCACACGCAGGTGGTAAAGAATATGAATTTAGATATAGAGAAGGGAAGGAAAATAAGCATGAGATCTAGTTATTTTCTAAATGTGAGGAGGAATGCTACACAGAGCACTGTGTGCTGTATCTGTTCAGCAAATTCACTCCTCAGCTACTCCTTTCCTGCTACCTGCATTATGTACAGCAGGAATTAAAGCAGAGTTTCTTTTCTAGCTTGGACATTCACCTGCCCCTCTTGGTACCAGATCTGCAGGGAGAACAGGCTCTGTTTGATTGTCCTTCAGCAGACCTTGCCTTGTCAATCTCCTCTAAGTGGCTCTGCATCCTTCCCCTCCCCAGCAGCTGGACTCCGCCTGGCTCGCAGGCATCCCTGCTCCGTGTGGGAAGGAGACACTCCCCAGATTTCCAGATGGATCCAGACTGCATGCTGGGCTACCTGCTCACCCAGAGCCTGGCCACAAGGCTGGAGGGACTCTTGGAATCCATGGCTACCTGTGCTGCTTAGGTGCTTGTCCATGTTGCCTCTGCTCTTGCCAGGTGATGCCCATCCTGCCTGCTCTCTCCAGCCCCAGCAGGTTCCTGCACCCAGAACACACAGGCAAACACCCCAGGTGAGCTCAGTGGGGGTTAAATTGCAGCTGTGCACTCCAGTTGTGGTGCTAATGCCATGCCAGATGTCTACACAGGCTCCACACAAAGGGCTCACTGGAGGATTGCTCCAGCCCACACAGTGAAGAGGACGTGGCTGCTTTCTGCCCTTTCGGGGCTGCCCAGGCAGAACAGCACAAAGACTCCAAATATTTAATGAATGTGTGCTAAGTCATCTGCTGCTGCCCTGCTTCCCTCCCTGCTGCTCTGTGGCATCATCAGAGCTGGATTACACTGTCTCCAAGTTGTGGCCATGTATTTCTGAAACCCACTCAATCTGAATCTTTCCTTGGAGGCTGTTGATGCATTCCTGCACCATTGAACCTCAACTGACCAGCAGCCCTCAGATGGCAACATGGCTAATTGCTGGCTGGCCAGCCTGAGTACCACAAAAGATCTGTGTAAATTTTTTGGTCAAGGGAAGAAAAAAAAAAGAAGATCTGAGTTTTCTGTCTGGGAGGAGCCAGACTCAGCAGCTGGCGGTGCTTCCACTACTATTGATCTGTAACTATGTAAGGCCAAGGAGTGCAAGTGTTAAAAAAGTTCTACCTCCCTACATATCATACACCCTTCTTCTTCATAAGTTTAAGTAGTATTTTATAATTAAACAAAAATTTCCTCATTGTGGACTTTGAATAATTAATTATTAAGTTAAAAATAGAAATAATTTGAGTATCATTTTTAAATTAAATAGTTTAACCTTAAAACACCTTATAACAAAAAATAGTTTACCATTTTATACCTTATTAATAAAAAACTACAAAACTCATTACTCTAAAACTATAACATAAATTAAAAAAATAAACATCTAAACCTAAACACAAACTATCATCTCAAATACCTGGTATCCCAACCTCAACAACAACAACAACAAAAAAACCAAAAACCCAACAAAACACAACATTAATTGGTGAATACACAGCTCTTACTGCTGGGGACAGTGAATCTCTCTGTGGAGCTCAGCAAGCCATAGAGATAATATACTTGGTGTTACTGTGTTGAAGTGATGAGAAACAAAGTAGATGGAAATCAAAATTCTGACAGGTTCCTCTAGATTTAGGATTATTTTTCACACCAATTTTCTAAGAAATGCGACTGAACATTTGTTGATGGGGGAAAGTATTTTGCATCCAGACCTCAATTTAATTAACTAAAAGTTGTTTTTGAATGTTTTTCCATCCTACCTACTTACTCACAGTTGCCTGTATTAATAGAAACCGTTGATAGATGTCTTTAGGGGAACTTCCTATCTAATTAGTGGATTTTTTATGCTGCATCTTGCCAATAAAAACAAAATTAAAATAACTAAACAAAGCTAATTATGTGGTGCTTTGAAATACCTGTCACATAGTTGAATATACATTTCCTCCTTCCCCTCCTGCACATTACATCAGCTAATAGGTATTTATATATCAGGTATTTCACTTTTTCCTGGATTGCTGTTTTGACATACTTGTTTAGAAGGTGGTACCCATGTCCTTTGTGAACTGTTCCTGACTGAAGCAACAAGAAACGAGGTGGTTGCAGCTCACAGAATGAGCAACTGTGTGATGCAAACAAGTTCTTGGCTTTATTTGTTTAGACTTTTATCTTTGGAGATCTTTCCTCTGCCCCAAATCTCCAAATAGTTGATGACTAGAGATGTGAGTATTGAATGTTGGTGTGAAATAGCACAGAGGTCTGGCTGTGAGATCTAACCTGGGCTACATTTGGTGTCTGATTTGGCCTTATTTTGGTTTGAGACATTGAGAGATGGTGCTCTTCACATGCCTTCTCTTCCATAATACAAAATAGTCCTTGGTTTGGGGCTATGGTGCAAATTTACTAAGACAGATTTCCTATATTGTCTCCAGATTTGTTTCAGATGTAATTCTAAATTTAAGACAATGTGATATTGTTCCAATTTGGCTCAAGTTAGTAACAGCACTTATTTGGAGGTGGATCAGCTCTTCAATGAGTCACCTACTTAAAGAGCTTGTACTAACTGACCATTCACTGAGGATTTGCAGACTGCAGGGAGGTGTTCAGGGGCCCAAGTGTGTGTGCATAGATCCTCCACTGCACTGGTATGACAAAACTCATGGAATACATACTGGGTATAGCTGCCAGACAGGGTAACTTAATTTAAGCAATCTGCATATTTTCAGATTATATACCACAGGAAGCTGGCAGAAATGCAAACAGTTCTGTGTTCTACTCTTTGGAAATACTTGGGTGTGTTAATTCCGAGGACTACTTGCACCAGAGGAAAGTTGTAAGTGCCAGCAGCAAGTGCAGACTGGTGATGCTGGTGCAAAGGCAAACACAACTGCCCTGGATCAAAATCTTGGCTGCAGATTTTTAAAAGGAGAATGACAAACCTAAACCAAAACCCAAAGCTCCCATCGGGTCAGCCAGCCAGAAAAACCCAAAATAATTTAGTATATCAAAATAGGAGGCAGACTTTCCTTTACACAGAAATCTGTAGGAGGAAAAATAAAGTCCATAAATGGAAAACAATATCTCAAGGGTCATGACAAAAGCACAGATTTGTACCCCTGTTGAAGGCTGCACCTTGTGTTGAATGATCTGATTCATTTATGTGTTACACTGACGACTCGGAGTAATTTATTCAGTTTTTTGCCTTTGCCTCATTTTCTGAATTTCTTGGAAATATCTAGTACAGTCTATAAGTTCCTGCCTTTCTTTTGTATGAATGAAGAAATACGAACCTTCAAAAAGCCGTTCATAATGAAGGCAACTGTGTCATCTTATTATTGTCTGTGTTTAGCTTCCCTAGTAAATACCATCGAGCACAAACTGTTATTCCAACACAAGGCTGTATAAAAAGCAGTTATTTCATGTTGCTGGGTCCATTGCATGGGATCAAGTACTGTTGTTTCGTTGCTAAGTATTTTGGAGTGTTTCTGTGTCATTTAAGTACTGCAAATTGCAACCATTTTCTTGTCAATAGGGCCTTATACAGGTGAGTGGCCTTGTAAAAGTCACCACAGTGACGAAAACATTTACATGCCTATGTCTCCCTGTTTTGGATTTCTTTGCTGTCTTTGAATCTTCAATTTACCACCTGCACCCTAAGATGGTTCTGAAGATGCCTACAGGTTTTCCAGTGGAATCCCATATCCTAATTCTTGCATCTGCAAACTAAGCCCATGTACTTTTCTATAATTTTTCATTCAGTCAATCTTTGCTATCTGTCACCTCTAGACATTAAAAACTATGGACAGTTTTAAAATCTGTTTTCTTTGTACATAGGAAGTCTACTGAGCTTTCTAGCTCTGTGAGTAAAATGGACCCTGTAAATGGATCCTGTGTTCAAAATCTGAGTGCTGTTAGATGTAGTTCACTGGATGTGACCAGTAGATGAATCCCCTGAGCAGCATTTAAGACTGGCCTGCTTGCTTGCCCCAGCTGCTGATGCAAGTTTTTGGTTACTGAGTGGGGGAAATCTGGGTTCGATTATCAGCCCAGTGCACCTGTTAATTTATAACAATGTAAATTCTGTACTGGGTCCCATTTTAAACTTGCCATTGAGGTTTCAGAGTTTTAACAAGCAAGGAATGTCCCAAAGAAAGAAGCCAGCTGACAATACAAGGGCTTGAAGACAGCCTGAGGAATAGGGAATGTTCTATGGACAGGTAAGCAGGCAGAAGCTGAGCCCTTGCTTTAGTGCTTGGTTTTGCTGATCTTTACTTTTGGACATGAAGATTCTGGGACTAGATGCAAGCCCAACTTAACTGAAATAAAATCAAACCAAACCTGTTTGAGAAAAAAGCTTCTGAGTAGGAGGGTATAGCCAGCTCCCTATCCATGGAAATTCAGGATTTCAGCCAGCAGCAATCTGATACTTTTTGCTTCTGCAACTCTGAGCTGCTCCAGCACAAACATCAGAGCTGTACACACCGAATCAGATAGAAAGCAACTTTTCAAAAATCTTACTTTGTTCAGAGCTTTTCATGTTTATTTTTCTTGTATACAATGACGATTTTAGTTAAAATAACACTGCATCGTTTGGCTCAGGTTACTAGATAATTGGGGAGTCTTTAAAGCAGATTTTCAAGTTGAGAGTAACGGAGACAATTTATAGTAGAACAGATGGTTGGCCTTCATTTGCCTGTTGACAGGTAGCGTGTTGTCAGCACTTCAGGTTGTTATCATACAGAGAACAGCAGTTCAGAATCTTAATTGGGACCCAAAAGGATATACTCTACAGTTTTTCTGGGCATTTACAGGCACAGGAAGATATACAAAAGAAAATGGGAGGGAGGAAAAAAGCTGATGTCTACGTAGGATTCAAACACGTTGAGTTTGTGCACGTTGATTTCAGTGTACAAATCTTTTGATGAGAATACAAAAATGGAGAGGCTGAAAGAGGCCAGAAGAGTACTGCTTCCCATGCCAGGGAGTTCATATCCTCACACCAGTGCTTCCAGTTGTAGCAACAACAAACAGTTCATTAAAACATGCAGAATACACTGTGAGCAGCTATGCAGAGCACCTGGAAGAAATTTGTGAAAATGGAGAGATTTCTGATTGAAATTTTTTCCACTGTGATTCGGATGTTTACTATATTGAGCAGGAAGCAGCTGAAATCACGTTCTCTGAGGCAGCAAAATTCTGATTACTTACAAAGTACTTGTCCTAGCAGGAAGAATGTACAACAAAATCTGTAGCACTTTTCAAATAACAAGGTTTGAGTAGGTATTGCTAATCAGTCTCTGGCTTTGTTACCTTCGTATTTATTTTATTATGCTTAATTATTTTATTTGGAGTGCTAAACTCCTCCTGGGACCACGTGTTTTCAAAAGGTCTATGGCTCCAAAGGGTCTGAAGAAGAAATGCTGGTTTGATAATGGCTGGGAAACTAAAGTAGGTGCAGGCTGGCACTGTGGTCTGTGGGTGACAAATTCCTCTCAGACATGCTGCTTAGAGAGACTCTCTGAAATAATGCCATTATCCCTGAGTATATTGTCAACCTTTGCTCTTCAAATATTCTTTATCTCACACATCCACTTATGAACTCCTTTCACAACTCATTATTATTATTGAGGACTAACACTGTGCTTGGTCTGAGCGAGTAATACGTAAATCCTGCTCAAGGGGCTAACAAACTGAGGTGGACTGCTTTCTTGCAGAAATGAAATCAAAGTCTAGATCCATAGCATGGGATTTGAAGCAGGTCACATCCCAGCTGTGATGTTTTCCCAAGGAAAGCAGCTTGGTTAAGCAAGCAGCCAAACTGTGATCTCCATCTGAGAGGCACATGATGCTGTATTATTTAGGAGGGGAGTATTTTAAAAACTGAAAATCGATCTCTAGCAGCTGCCTTTTTAAATCTTGAAACCAAAAGGAAAGAAAGCAAACACCTCTAACACAACATTGTTTTTAGAAGTAATGAGACATCTGAGGAGATGGTGTTATAAAGCTATTTGAGATTCCATACAGGAGTACAACAAACACCTATTGACACAGAAAATTCAGGAACATGTGAGAGATGCACACAAGCTGGATTAGAAATAGAATGTCCTCTACTAAGCTCCATTTTCTTTTTTTTTCTTTTTTTTTTTTGTAGCAAGCCACAAATGCTACTTTCATCCTCAAAAAGAGAAGAGGGAGAGAACTTTACACTGAGAAAATGTGAGAAATTCACCCCACTGTACCTTCCCTTGTGGATAACCAGCTGATCTCTGCCTTCAGCACTCACCACTGCCTCAGCTGGGCACCCAGCTGCCCTTCTGACAGATTCATTCTACAGCAAGGCTTGGACACTCACTGTTTCACCCTTGCTAGAGATTATTTTGGCCAAATCATGATTAAAAGGATATTTTTAGCTGGCTTCTGCAGACAAAATGTCAGAGGATTTGTTTCTGAGTCAGAGATAGAACTTTTGTTTAGAGAGTTTCTGGAGCACTCCCTGCAATATTACAGTGTGGAGCTGCTGAGTTTACTGGTTTTGGCTGATGGTTAAGTGGGTGTTAATACTGGATTGAGAGCCACAGCATCCATGCATGGGATCAGTGACACTCAGCTTTAGGCTGAGGAGATGCACCATGAAATTAGCAGGGCTTGCTCCTACTGGAAGCTGTGCTTGCTTGGAAAGATTGGAACCAAAGCTGGGTTTTGATGCCCTGTACAGGTGTAACACAGGTAACAACACTAACAACTGGCCTGCTTCTCTCCACTGCTGCATTTGTGTGTGCACCTGGAAGGTCATGAGTAGGATAAAAACACCATTTATTGGCTTTATTTGCTCATTCAGATCTTGGAGACTTTGCTGACCCTGAACTGCAGAAATTAGCTGAGCTCAGGTGATACGAACAGGTTCTCATGAGGAAGCAAACGAAAGCCTCCTGACCATGTCTGTGAAAAATTGGGTTGAGATGAATTTCAAAAGCGCTGTTGATTTTAGGGCTTTTATTGGCCTCACTGCCATGACTGCTCTCATTGGGTGTGCCTGATATTATTAACCTCCTACACAGTCCTCCCCATCTGACAGAAAACTGCCTACCTTGCAATCTTTGCCAAAAACTAGTTTAATCTGCGGCAGCTCTAACAACTCTGTGCACAATGTGATGAGGTGAACAGCTGTAGAAGTGAGAGATATGGGAAATAGACTAATTTCTCTTTTATGGCCAAGAATAGGATGAAGGATCTGCGCTAATTCTAAACATAGTTATACTAAAACTCTGTCTGCTTTGGCTGCTCTTAAGCAATTATTCTCTATCTGATGTTTTATCCTTTGAATTAATCTGCCTCAGCTGCAGAGGTATGAGCAGGTGCTTGAAGAATACCTTGCTGAGAGGGCTGAAAACACAGAGATGGTGATATTTGACAGATATTTCACATTTAGCTTGCCAGCAGTGTACCATATTCATTTGCAGCTGGACCTTAGGGATACAGTGGAGCTCACAAGTCTTTATGAGGGGTGGGATTACAATACCCCATCTGTGACCTGCCAACCCCTCCTGGCCAGTGCACAAGGGCCCCTGGCTCCCCGCTTCCTTGGGGAGCGATGTATGGCATCTGCCAGGGATGAGTGGGGTCAGAGGGCCAAAGGCAATGCTTTCTATGCCCTTGTTTCCCACCCTGCCATCCAGGAGAAGCAGGAACACTCTGCCCCTAATTATCCCCAGACAATAATTAAATGTTTTGTTAGTTTATTTATTTTTTTTTCTTTCTTTAAAGGTTTCTCTTTCCCTTCCATTTTCTTTCCTTACTGTAACATTTTCTTGTAGTACTGGAAAGCATTTCTTCATTGTTTGGATTAATTTCCAAACAGATTAAAAACTGTTGTAGCAGTCAAGCTTCAGTTCCTTTGTTTATTAGATTCAGAAGACAGCAAATTCCTTAAAACACAGATATAAACAATTATGGTAATGCATTCTGATTTTATAATTAGTTTTCATCACAGGAAACATATAAGTTTGGGCTTCAAATATTTTAGGACACTCCTCTCCTCCCATCTTTGACTTTGAAATTCATGCATTTCTGTTCCCAGCCTTGTTCCCAGCCCTTGGTGAGCCATATAGAAAGGGACAGAAACTTAACTCTCAGAGGCACCAAAATATGAGAGAAGGTCACAGAAGGACATGGGCCTGCTGGAGTGAGTCCAGAGGAGGCTACAAAGATCACCAGAGGGCTGGAGCACCTCTCCAACGTAGACAGGCTGAGTTGGGATTGCTCAGTCTGGAGAAGAGAAAGCTCCAGAGAGATCTTAGAGCACCTTCCCCTGCCTAAAGTGGCTACAAGAGACCTGGAGAGGGGCTTTGGAGAAAGGTCTGGAGAGACAGGACAAGTGGCAATGGCTCTAAATTGAAAATAGTAGATGTACATTAGATATTGGGAATAAATTCTTCCCTGTGAGGGTGGGGAGGCCCTGGCACAGGTTGCTCAGAGAAACTGTGGATTTCCCATCCCTGGAAATGTTCACTGCCAAGTTGAATGGGGCTTTCAGCATCCTGGTCTAGTGCAAGGTGCTCCTACCTGGGACAGAGGGATTGGAACAAAATAATCTTTAAGGTTCCTTCCAACCCAAACCATTCTGTGATTCTATGAGATTTTTCAATGACATTTTTGGGCACAGAATCAAGCTGCAGGAGCTCTACTGAAAACTGAACTTGGACCCTTGTTGTTATTATATACAAAAAGAGCTTCTTAATTTTTGTTTTAATTACTTCTGTCTTGTATATCCAGAAGGATAGGAAATGAGTTTTATTAATACACAGAGAGTGTAATGATCATTAAAGAATAAAGAAAGGATTATAGTATTCTGGTGCAGTCCTCCCACACGGAACCCTGAAACCTAATTGTAGCCCTTGAGGGTTTGAGCATTGCCCTGCTTAATGATAATTTGTGTCACTGCTCCAAAAAAAGAAGTGGCTGTTAGGGCAGGAAAAGAGCTCTGATGAACAATGGGAGAGATTAAATTAACATGAATGGGCAGAAGCCCCATATGTGGTCACAGGATCCATTAAGACAGGTATTTCCAGGAGAAAGAGGGAATTATTAGGACCATTGTACAAAACACTGATGAGTTCATGACAATCTCACCCTTATAATTGTCATAATTTTCCTTCAAGGAAAACAAAGTCAAGCTGAAACAGGTGCTGGAAAGGACAGTGGGTGACAAGGGGGAGAGCCTGCCTGACAACTGGGGCTGTGTCTATTGTGTATATTGAAACACAGCAAAGAAAGCCTTGAGCTAGCACCTGCCCAAGCTCCTACATCCAGATGGTGCACTCAAATCTGGAAATAGCAGCCTCAATGTAGCCCTGAAGCTCCACTAAGTGCCCTGCAATGCATAAATACTTTGCTCAGGTGGAATGATGTGCTGAAGCACCTTTACAGCTTTCTAGAACTGGAGTTGGCTTGCACAGCTCTTCTCCTTAGGCCATAACACCCAGCCTAAAATCTTGCTGAGTCTGCTCAAGTCAAGACCAGATGAGTATAATTTTTCTCTTCTTAAGGACAGTCATTAAATTGTGTGCATGCTTATAGTGGGAAGGATGAGTGAAGGACGAAAAGAACTAGTTAAACCCGAGGCAAGAAAAGATGCACTTAAACTGGTCATGAAAACAGTGTCCAACTGTCAGACAAGCAGTTTTGCTTTTCATTAGGAATATTCAACCTGGTTTGTAGGGGATGTTTGTTGTCTTGACTAGCAAGTTAAAGGACACCACAGAATTACCAGCTAAAGTTGAGTTGTTCAGTCCCTTGTGGATGAGAACTTTGGTGGAAACAGATTTACAGCACATGGCAACCTCGGCAAAGTCTTGACATGGGAAGTGAAGATTTGCCTGAAATTACAGAGTGTTTTGGACACCAAGTTCTAGCCAGCAGGTTGGGGTTCTGTGGTACAGAGGTTGCTTCACAGTCAATGTATATGGCAAAAAGTACGGTGTGAAATTCTGTGGATTCTCCCAGTGCATGATGCTGCCACTGGCTGATGTCTGCTGATGCCCTGAGATCTGTGCTGGTATGAACTAAATAACTCCTGCATGAATGTGAGCTGACCTCCCACCTCCCAGGCTCTCACCAGTCCTGCATGTGATCCTGATTCGTTTGTGACGTGTCTAAATGAAGCTCCTACAGCACAGAACATGATGGCTCCTTGCCTGTGGCAGGAGACAGCCCTGTACAGGAGGCTGCTAGCACTGCACAGAAGAGAAGCTCAGCTGGTAGGAAGAATTGTGCTTGTGTGTGTGGCAGTGAGGGGCTGTGGGGCAGGACCCACCCAAGCACAGGTGCAGTTGTGCTGAATCTCTGCTCCGTGTGCTAAGCACTGCACCAAAGGCAGCATAGATGCATCTATTTATTTCCCTCTTCAAGGCAATTTATACAGACCAGAAGAGACAGAGACCATGGAGGTTAAATATTCAGGGTGGGGATTTAGCTGTGTGGATCCTATCAAGGTTAATGGAAGTTGTACCACTAAGTCCCTTCACTTGGTGAATAGTCAGGAACCCCTGTACCATGAGCCTTAACAAGAGTTAGTCACAAGCAGTAGCAGCACTAGAAAGAAAACTCATTTTATGAACTAAATGAAACTATTAATTTAAGAACAGCAAGTATTGTAGTTGCTGTTGTGTTCAGAAGCTGAGGAAAACAAAGAGTTGAGGAAGAGATTAAGATTTTGTAAGAGGTGATTTCTGTTTTCCTATCTGACATCCTTTTCTGAGACTTATGATGCAACAGTTTTCAGTATTATCCCCATGATTTCAGGATTATCCCCAAGTCACCAAATTCTTTCTTTATCTACACTTAGAGGTAAGCATGTTGAGCTGTTGGTACAAACTGGGTGCAGTCAAAATGCAGTCAAGACATGATTTCGACCTTGGCTGTAGCATTTCCAGGTGTTCTACCTGAGCTGCTGTTTCTGCAATATCCAGATGCGTGATTCCGACACGGAGTATTGCACACTGGATTGCTGGATTTCTTTGTGAGCACCACACTAGAAACAGGAGGGCAAGGGGAAACTCTTTTATGCAGAAAAATCATATCTTACTGGGGTGTAAGGAAGTTGCAGACACCTCAGTTGGGCAAATTTGGATCCCCCAAATCTGGAGGATACTCCAGGAATGCCTGTAATTGTCCTGAAAATGTTTCACATGATAAAACCTTTGCCTCTTCAAAAGTGGCTTTTGAAGTCACGTTTTCCAACAACTCTATTCTCCTGTGGTAAGATAAAGGTTAAAAAGCCTTTCTACCTCTAGAAGAAAACAGTAGATTATCAACCTTATCCTCCTCAGAAACATCCAGATAGAGGCCAGCTGAACCTTTATGTGAGTCAGGACTCATTTTCTCTAATATAATCATATGTTTGGTGATGGATTCAAAGAAAATTGCCCAGTACTTGCAGGGTTAAATCACTAATAATGATGTTAGTAGTGATCTGGCTGGCAAAGTATAATTCCCTTGAAATCACTTTCTCAAAAAATGACAGCAGTGTGCTGTGGTGGTTTTTGAGCAGGCATTACAGCCTGGGTTCCTTGTGGATTAGGTGCCCACTTTCTCATCTAACCCTTTTCTGACACTTAAAGCTCTTGTGGTTTATCAGTGAGGTGATAAGAGGGTGACATTCACTGTAGTCTGACCATCTTTTGTCTTTATTTGTCTTCATTACCAGTTTTTGGTAACCTTGGAGAAAGAAGTTACAGGAACTATCAGCCCAGGTGACAAATTTGCCAGCAGGCCAGGGTGAGAGCTGAAGAATCTGATCCGAGGTGAGTCCCTGCTCCTCTTGAGTAATGCACCTTTGCAGGCTTCACTCTTCAGGATGACTTGGTGTAGCAAAAAGGTGTGAAACAGGGAAATCCAGACCCAGGTAATTCAGCTCACGTTTAAAAGGAGGTTTTGCTTGTTGATTAGGTAATCCTTCTCTAGGAAATGCACGGCACCAACTGCTTTTCATGCTAGATTAGTGCTCCTGTGGTCAATTTGCTTTTACTAATGTCAGGGCCCCACGGAGCAGGTTCATCTGTCGCATAGCAACTGCTTCAGCAGCAGTGGAGGTAGCCATGCATAAAAGATTACACATGATGGCAGGGCACAAGTGTGAAGATTTTCAAAATTAGATACAATCTCAGCATGAATATGAACTGCAGAATTGACATGGAAGGATTTTTTCAACTCATCATGTTTCCATATTTATCAGAAAAAGTGATTTAACAGCAGTGCATGTAAAATGAAGGAAATGCAGAGGGCAGTAATTTAGAAAAAAAATCAGCAAACAAGCCAGTGTCTGTACACAAATAAATGTAAACAGAAAGCCCCACACACTTTCTGCCAACTGTGAGGCCACCTTCAGTTTCATGCTACAGATGCCCTCAGGAGAGGAGACTATCTACAGTATTTTATGTACATTTCAAAAGGTCACACTCTGAAATGTCCCACAGTCACTGGTAGGGGCAGGTGAGATACTTTATGTGGCTTCATTTGTAGTGCACCTCGACAGCCTGTGGAGCTCCCACACCCAGCCCCAGGACTCTGCCTCTTTTCCTACATTTTCCAGAGGAGCAGAGACATTTTGCTGTTTGCTTTAGGTCTGGCTTTCGCTTTGTCACACAGATGAGCTCTCTTGGACATTTCTTTTCAAACTACATTCAATCTTCTCTCTTAGAAGAAGGACAGAGGAAGGGAGAGATTGATCGATTAGGTATTTTAAAAGCCGTGTGTCTCAAGGACTGTGTTTTGTTGCTAAATAAGGCTTTTCTCCTCTGTCTCTAAAATAGAGCAGAAGTGAGGATTTGAAGATCTTTGTATTTGAAATGCCCTGCTAATTTGACAGGCTACTTTTGCAGGGGAGGTTTGTTTTTGTTTTGTACTTTATTCCCTCTTACTGGAAGGTCAAAAGGCTCGGCTCATGCTGCAGAGTTCTGTGACTGATCCTTTTGTATGCAAGACTAGCAGACTTGCCTGAAAGAGGAACCTTGGAGGTAAATCAGGCTAATGAAGCAGCTCAGAGAGGCAATGTGCATTATTTTATAACCCACAATGATTTTAAAGTCAACACACATACAGTACCAAGTATTTTGTAGCCTAAGACACCTGTAGGAGATCCAAGGGAAAGCTGTTCATCCAGTTTCCTCCATGCTTTCCTTTAACTGATAGCAATTAACTCTCTCTTTTTTTTTTTCATAGCAAGCAATGTAGGAACCATTTTATTCTCTGGATAAATTTTATCTAGGCAAGAAATTGTATTATGACAGTTGCTATCCATGACACTAAAATGCTTTTATTAGGACAATTACAGCTCTTTTTACTCTAGGCTGAAAGAGAAAGTGAAGAGCTAGCTTTGCTAGAGAGAAAGCAGTTTGTTAGGAATGGCCTTTTGCTGCAAAGAGATCAGGGTCTTCTGGATTAATCTTCGGATTATATAGATTTTCCAAGGATAAGACAGCTAAGTCATCCTCCGTCTCTAAGGAAGACAGCATTGTAGCTGCTTTGGCTAATCCAAGACAACAGCTTTTCCCTTAGAGGGTGTCAGTAATCCAAAAGATTGGTAGATAAAATAATTGAAGTTCTCAGGGGTTAAGTTTAGAGACTGCAGCCATTTTTGCAAGAGCAGCAGCTTATTAAACTGACAAAGCCACACTTCAGTACCCACTGGCCCTTCCTTCGTTGCCATCGCAGCGTTGTGTCCTCGCCATGTGTTTGGGGCATTCTGAGCGGAAAGCAAAGTGGGAGAAAAAGGCTGAGGCTTGTAACAGCATAAGTTCTGCTTTGCCATTTTAAGACTGATAATGCTGTGCAGTTCATCTGTGTTTACTTCTGAGATATCAGAACACACTCTAGGCTGTAATGGTGAGGGTCATCCTATACTACACAACAGAAACGTCTTGCTGTCCTCATTTGTAAGTGGGAAACTGAGGCACAGTGTTTAGCCGGCATCCTTCCCATTGTGCTGCACGTTAATGGCATAGGAGGGTGGAGAATCTCCAAAACTCTGCCCATGGACCCAAGGGCCTCCATCCCTCCCTGCACCACTGTCTGTGTGAATGAGCTGCAGGGCCTGGCAGGTCACAGCAGCATTTCAGGCACTGTCTCCCGTGTCGATGTCCCCTCACGTGCTCCTCCTGAAGGCACAGAGCAAATGGGCTGAGCGACAAAAAACTGTTGCTACACCAACATCTTGTTCA
Source organism: Hypocryptadius cinnamomeus (assembly GCA_013400635.1). Taxonomy (NCBI): domain Eukaryota; kingdom Metazoa; phylum Chordata; class Aves; order Passeriformes; family Zosteropidae; genus Hypocryptadius; species Hypocryptadius cinnamomeus. The sequence goes on from VYZP01020270.1 coordinate 33,584, forward strand.
CATTTGGTCCTGTGAAAGATAAGAGACTGTCCCAGGGGCCACACAGCCATGAGTCTGTGTTTTTGAAGCACCCTGTTACTAGCCTCCACTCTTTGCAGACACCTACCGTATTCAGAGTTCAGTTTTGATAAAATATATGAAATAATTTTCAGCCTCTCCTTACGTGATATTGCCAAGGCTTCATTTCCTATATTGCACTTGGACTTCCAGTTTTATCAGACCAGCCCTAGCTGTACTCAGAGCACAGCTGGCAACCATTATTTTTTCAAGCAGTCAAGTCCTTCTCTGTCAGCGTGTGAGCAGAAACATGCTGCCATTTTTCTGGAGCTATTAAAAGGAGGCAGTTCATCAGCCTTCTTCTCTGATAGGAAGGTGAAAGTAAGGATAGGATTCATATCTTTCTGTCTAGGTGTGTTTAAGTTCATAATAATTATGTTTCCACAGCAAAAGCCGTGTGTTTCTTAAATGTGCATACATTGTACAAACACACTCATATGTGCAATTTCAGTGCTTGAAATATGGATAGATTCTTTCCCTCTTCTCTAAGATGTCCTTTATTCTCTTCTAAAAAACACACACAAAGAAGAAGATTTGACTGCCCAGTTTGTCTCACAAGGATTTGCATTGTCCAATCCTTTAACAACAACCCATGACAGTTCCTTCAGGCAAAGGTGCAATTATGGGATAACTGTGGCCATCATCCTTTCCTACCAGTCGTGATAGGTGAAGGATGGTGCAGGTTCTGAAGCAAAGTGCTTCAAAACCATTTAAAAGAAGGAAAAAAAAAGAATTATCTTGTGCATATTGCCTATTTGCTGCAGTTTACCTTCAGAGTCTTGGTGAGGTAGCAGTACCAGAGTTATCAAGTTAATGTTTTTGAATTTGCAGCTGTTCTGTCTCATTGTGTTTTCCTTGTACTTCTGGAAGGACAAAAACAATCACAAGGAATTGAGCAGGGCTGTTAAACTGCTTTTTTGAGTTTTATCATAACCTCTCAGTCTTTTTTTTAGTGTAAATAGACCCAATATCTGCAATTTCTCTTCACATTCAGTTTATGTTTCCACCCAGTAAAATAAAACCATTTTATGTTACCTTAAAAAAAATCAATAGATTTGGTATGGTGCAGACACTAATGTTAATGTTTTTCCCCAGTATTTGTGACTACTCCTGTTTATCTGTGATTTTATGCTTCAGCAAAACTGTATGCAGCTTCCAAACTCTTCAGCTGCAATCTGGTGGGCTCTGATGGAATTAATTTTGATTTTATCATCTTTACCTGCTCTTAAATATTTATCAGTACAGTGTAATCTCTTTTCTGTCCAACATTTTGTTCAAGACATTTTTAAAATTGATTCTATGTCCTTTTAGAGTCTGACTGTAATAACAGCATTACATGATGTCACTGCCTTTTCCTTACAAATATTTCAGGTCTAATGGTATGATCACTGAATTTTAATTGTATGTTTTATTGCTCAGCTTTGTTCATTTTTGGAAACAAAGTCCATGGCAATTATGATCCTCTTGCATCCCATGCAGGTGGGGTATAAACCCAACAGAGTCTGAAATAGAGAGAGTCCATCAGAAATTATGGTTTTGCTGTTGTTTTTTCCCTCACAGTTATTGCTAACATAGTTTTCAAATGGTGAAAATTGGTAATCCTGCTTGATATATTTTTTGATTATCTTTAAATCTATGTACACATTTATGTTCTGTTTCAAAGATATACATATAACTCACTTTCTAGCTCTTCCTTCTTATGTTCCCCTTCTCCTGCTTATACCACTGCTGTGAAATCTACAGATTTTTTTTCTGTTGTACTGGATTTCCATGATTTACTCAAGTCTATATTATTTTGGAAATTAATATTATCCCTTTTTAGACTTCTTAATGCAAAAAATATAGTTCAAGCATTATACATACTGTATAAAATTTGTTCCAATACAGAAAAAATAGGCTTCACTTAATTTTTTTATTGATAATAACATTTTCTTGCTGGAAGGAACAATCAGCCTTTCCATTTTCTCTTACTTTGTTTTTCTCATTATACCTTTTCAGATTAATAGTATTTTGCTATCACCTATTTCCACCTGAGATTCAATGTTTCCATTCCACTGTATATCCAGTCCTACAATTAGCATTTTCTAATTAAAACCACCATATTTCACTGTTAATAGCCACTGTGTCCTCTTCAGTTCTTTGTTCATGTGCAGTTTATTTTTCTTAGTCTGCATTGTTTAAGTACCATGTCAGGACTGCCTCAATGCAGATCCAGAGCCTTCATCCATCAGTGACAAACTGAACTGTTTGTTCATCAAAAATTTTTGCTTAACTCCCAGATTCCTGAATGACTGTAAGTGAGCTTGAACTCTTTACCTCTCCTCATCATCTCCCTCACTTCTCCCTGGGGACTTAAATCTTATTTTTTCAATGCCATATACCTAAATTCTGGCCCCTACTTCTCTGTAGTCTCTGTTTTTCCTGTGTGCTCATGGGCTCTCCTCTTCATGCCAGCTCAGAGGCATCATGGTAGTGGTTGCCAAAAAGGTACCTAGCACTGGGATTCCAACCTAGTTCCATGTGAGGCTGCCAGCAGAGACAATGGAAGGAGAAAAGACACCTCCAGAGAGCAATTAATGTCACCTATCTTAGGCACCTGCCTTAGGACAGGCAGGAAGTTCTGCATTGGCAGTTCACAGAATTCACAGAACTCACAAAATTCACAGAATCACAGAGTCGCAAGGTTGGAAGAGACCTTCAATATCATTGAGTCCAACCCAGCCCCAACACCTCTACTAAACCCTGGCACCCAGTGCCACATCCAGGCTTTGTTAAACACACCCAGGGATGGTGACTGCACCACCTCCCCAGGCAGCCATTCCAGAACTTTATCACTCTTTCAGTAAAACACCTTTTCCTAATATCCAACCTCTATTTCCCTTGGTGCAGTTTAAGACTGTGTCCTCTGGTTCTGTCAGTTGCTACTTGGAGAAAGAGATCACCTGGCTACAACCACCATTCATGAGAGGGATAAAGTCACCCCTGAGTCTCCTTTTCTCCAGGCTAAACAATTCCACCTCCCTCAGTTGTTCCTCACAGGGCTTGTGTTCCAAGCTGTTCCTCTCTCCAGTGCCTGCAGTGGGAGCTCAGGTGACCAGCTCAAAGGCAGTGCCTTGCCCTACCCTGGGTGGCCAAAGGCAGCTGGGATGAATCCCCGCTCAGGTTCAGAGCACGGCATCCAGTGATGCAGAATGTGTTACCCCATAAACCAGTCCTGTTGGCAGGGAACTGACTGCTCCTTTCGGGATCCAGCCTTTCAGCCTCTATGCAGGTGTGGAAAGGAGCAGGCAGCCTGCTCCACATGGACATGGCCCGCACTGAGCAATCTCACTGCCCAGAAGGGAGTTTGCTGCTGATGCTGTCACTGACTGAGCCTTCAGCTCCTACCAGAAATGCCAGGTTGTTCAAAGACCCTGTGTGCCCACACGTTGGAGCACAAAGCCTGTGCTGCAGTTTCCACATGTTGGCATCTCATGCAGCCAACATGTGTACCCCAGTGGCCTGTGAGGACATTAATTTAATGTGTATTTAATCCTGCCTCCCTTATTTCGGGTCTGTCAAAAAATTTCAAATTCACCTTCAAGCTTAATTTTATAATAACCCATAGGTAGTTTAAATATTTCAGTCAGTTCACCTCCTAATCACCTTTCCTTGAGGCTAAATAATTCCCATTTCATCATTCTCTCAGCTACTCTGCCAGCATTCTCCAGTACATTAATCATGTTGGTTGCCCTCTGCTGTACTTTCTCCATTTTATTTACATCTGTCTTCCACTCTCATGACCAAAATTGGACATTATATTCCAGATTTGGTCTACCACCACAGGGTCTTACATAGCAAAAATGTAATTTTACTGGCTTTGTTACAGATATACCTCTTTCTTAATGTGTGCTAGCATCTTACCAACCTTCACTGCTGCTGCCTGTTGAACTGAGAGCATGAGCTGGATCAGCCAAATTTACCCAGGGCTTTTTCCTCTTCGTGTTAACTACTTCATTACCAACTCATCCTTTTTTTTAGTTTAGTGCATCTCCGTTAATACAACATTATTTACTGTGTATGCATTAGTTTTCTGCGAAGAGAAAAGAAGAGGACATTGTAATAGGAAGTGAGATATTGAAACTAATCAGTGATTTTTTTTTTAAACCTGGATTATTTAATTGGAATTTGTCTTCTCTTCTGCTTTATATTTCATGCTTCCTTTATGCCCTTCACATTAACATTAGCACTATCAAAATTATTCTATAAACATAAATCTCTCAGAGTTTCAATGACCAGCCCTATTTTAGCATCATTTGTATTATTTAATAAATACAGAGAAAATTATTGAAAGGGACAGTCTGAGAATAACAGAGTAGGGATATAGGCATTGTTAAAAATCCTGACTAAATTGCTGGTCTTATTTTCTCAGCAAGCTCTTACTTTTCCTAAAAGCTCTTATTTTTCCTAAAATACCCAAAGAAAATACTAGCGAAACAAACCAACCAACCAACCAACAACCCCCACAATTCATGTGCAATGTGGACAAAGTTTCTGTACAGGTAAATATGGATGATCCTATTTTCTGGACAAAGCCAAGCCTAATTTTCTTCCCTCAAACATTTTGGCATGTAATCTTCCTAGGATTTCATGGAACCTTGTATTTAGACAGATTCAGAATTATGAACCTTATCATAAATCGAGACACTTTGTTCTTAAAAATTTATAAGATACTGATCCAGAGTAAAGAAACAGAATCAAACACCATAGTAGGGGAGTAGAGAGGAGGATGGGTAGAGCACACAATTTTCTTCTAAATTTCTTATTATTTTAGTGACAGATGATTCCAGTAGTTGTCAGGTTGGGACTTAGGAAACTTGAGTTCAGTTTGAGTTCAATTGAGTTCAGTTTCAGGGCAAGTCATGTAATTTATCTTTGCCTCAGTTTCTCCCTGATGACAGGTTCCCTGTAAATGCTGAGTGCACTGGATACCACGGTCGTAGAGACCATATAACAAAATAAAGGGCTCAGATGACAAGCTCCTTGTAATCCCATTTTACTGGAAGCAAGGGCAATGCTTTTATGCAGCAATTAGACTTCAGTTGCTGATGACCAAATCCTGAGACATGGCCAGGAGACCTGCCTGGGTTTAAATAAGCTGGAGGGAAGGACAGAGGTGATTTCTGGAGCAGCCACCACATCATTCATTAAATCAGTTTGCCTCCTGCACTTACTGGTAAAAAAATGTGACTTCCACATTTCTCATGAATCCTTGTAAACAAGTGCAGCCAGAAAGGTATGAAGAGGATTTACAAGGGCTAAAAACATGGGCCAGAATTCCCTGGAGATTTTCTATTGTAACTAGACATTGTATTCTGAAAAAATATTCTGTGTCCTCTGAGAACAAAGCTACTATGAAGACTTTCAGGAGAAAGTATGTCTTTTGACTGGAAACATTCCAGGTTGTTTGGATAACTTGGTCACTTAGAAAAATAGAGAAGATATACGTACAAAGTTTTTCATTAACCATCTAGAGTCTTCCTCTACTCCTTTCTGCTGTTCAGACTTCACATTCTGTCTTTATTTCAACCTGGGTACCAACAGGGTGCCATTGAGAGCTATTTTTAATGTACATTTAATAGTTATAGATTTTTAATTGTTTTAGATATTTAATAGTTATGGACAAATTGTTGAAATATGATGCTTAACTACATTCAGGTGGTAAAGAAAATAACTGAGGAGTCCCGAATTTCTCCCTGCCTACACTAGGAGCCAATATTTCAATAGCTGTAAACAAAGAAAGTAGATGCAACTTGCTATACATCTGACAAAGCTCTGCTAATTTAGCTCACACGAGGACTTGACTCCATAGTTTAGACTGAATACACATGATGGTATTTATTTCTGGCCAGAAGGCAATCAGAGGTAGGATTTCAAAACACAAATTGTACTGGCATAATCCATTTAGCTGGGATTTAAGGATTAAAAAAGAGAGTAAGAGAATGACTTGGATGCTCATGATGTAAATAAGATTAGATAATGAATCATTTCCTCATGTGTTGAGAAAATAAGATTAGATTGCTGGTGGTCACGTGAACAGTTTTTCACTGATGACCAAATCCAAACCTCTGAAAATAATCCTTTGCTTGTCCTCATCTCTCACATTGCATCATGTTCCTGTTGCTGATAATTTTAGACATCAAGAGTGGATACTGCAGTTTTGTGTGACTTTAGGACATGAGATAACAGAGAACTGGCAGTCCACAGTTTACCACCATTTCTGTTGCTGAATTTTTGCCATTATAGTGAGTTTATGAAGATTGGAAGCAAGCTGAGAACATGGGAAATGATGGAGCTCAGCCACCACTTTCAGCACAGCCAGAGTTTATTTGGGGGTTTTTATGTAGTTTTTCTTTCCACCATATGAGGAGGACTGAACTCAACCAATTTGTTATGGGATAATAACTAATAGTCCTGGAAAACAGCACTTGTTTAGCCATCAGCTAAACCTGGAAAGCAGAAGGAGCAAATGCTTTATTCATTGACTCTCCATTTTTTATACCTTTCAGTTTTCAGCTGCCATTAAACTTTTTTTACCAAAGTAGTTTTAAATGACCGCATTTATTTCAAAATCAAGCTAAGTTCCTTAGTAAGTAAACCATCAGTATCTGAAAGAATTAAAGTTGATTCACTAAGAGTTCTCAACTTACTACATCAAAAGAACATCACAATTTTCACTATTCATTATATTCTTACAGTAGAGACTCAAAACATTTATCGAGCTGCTTACATTAGGGATTCATGTAAAACATTATAAAAGTATTGCTGATTTTTTTTTCCTTTTCTTTTGTAGCAATTTTTCTTCCCATACATACATATGGGGTCAGTATGCCATGGCAGATGCATATTCAGCTGCTGTAAATCAGTACAACTCTATTGACCTCCTCCAAGCTACTCCAGTTCTTAGGGATCTGACCTATTAAAAATCTTTATTTCTGCTTTTGCATGTTTATATCCTAGTCAATTTTTGGTGATGGGAAAGGTTGAGATGAAGGAGTAGATCAATGTGAGACCAGTTGTTAGAATTTTAACTGTGTTAATTTGCAGAAATAATGTGCTACTGTGAGGTTTATGTAACATAAAACAGTGGGGTCCATTTATGAGATGAGCTCTTATGTGCCACCACAACACAAATAAAACTCTTGCTTTTCTCATCTAGCAGTGGCAGGTAATAAAGGTGAAAGAATAACTGTACAGGGGAGAAGGCAAGCAAAGGGTTTGGAGGATTGTTTACCCAAATCCTCAGCACTGTGGTGATGTGCTTGCATCAGCCCTTTTTTGCTAATTACTTTGTGTTTGTAATGGAGTTTTGATGTAGTTGGAAGAAACTGTATTTGCCAAAATCAAAAGTATATTCTACTGAGTAAACAGCAGAAAAATCTTAGTATAGTCTTATTTTGTAAATGAAATGAAACAATTCCTATCAAAATGGTGTTTCCTATTGCACTGAGCCTCCTGTTAAACTGAAAGTTAGAAAACTGTGCTCAGATCTAGTGAGCAGTTTTCAGGGAAATCTGATTTTATGTTTGACATGGTGATGTGACTTCACCAAAATAACACAATCACTGTACTGCCTGTCACACCTCTCCTCTAACAGAGCTTTCCTGTCAGAGAGCAGATGGGAGATACCAGTCCCAGAGATAGCCTAGAGGCTCCAGGCTGTGAAGATATTGGTTTAGAACTCCGAATATCCCTTTTCATAGCATGTCATAGTGAGCAACAATGGCTTGTTCCAGTCTTTATTGGTAGCCTGTTCCATATGAATCATTCCTGTGCTTCTAAAAACCACGGCTTATAGGGAGTTTGTCAGAGAATAGTTTTGGAGTTTATCATTCCTGAAGAAATTCTTCCCTCGGACATTTTCATGGAAAGAGATTTTTGCTTCCAACACTTCCAAAAGCAAATCAATATCTACAAAAGCAATAAAACACCTCAGCAGAAGGACAGCAAGAGCAATTCAAGAGCAATTTGGCCCTGCCAGAAGAGCCTTGGGCAGCAGGAAGCTTGGTGAGGAGCAGTGGATCACAGCAGCACAATGTCCCACACCCAGCACCGACAGAGCAGCAACAGGGCACAGGGAAGGGTAGGAGGCCTGATTGCAAAGAGAAGACAGGTCTAGAGCAATTAATACCTTGCCAAAAGAGTTGTTAAACCAGGAGTTAATGAATGACATGAGCTGTATGTTTTCTGGAGGGTACTCATTGCTCGTGTTCTCCAGGGCAGCACTTCTGCTGGCAAAGGAAAGGCTTGGAAGTCAAGGGCTCAAATGGATAGTCCTTCACCCAGCTGGCCCCTGGATCACCAAAATAACCTAGAGTGTATTTCACCTTCTAGAAGAACTTTCCCAATTGTCCCCAGCAGTGCTGTACAACGACTGCTCCCAGGTGGTAACCAGTTCTTCCTAAAATCAGGGCCATACAGGAGTCAGAATGTTGGGATCTTTTTACAGAAATGTACCACTGCACTTTCAGATAGGATATCTATATGCAGGCAGTGTATCAATGGGTTAATATTCTCTGGAAGAGAAGGCTCTGGGGGATTTGTTTAACTGCTCGATGCCTCTGGGTGCATCACGTACCATTTGGGTGCTTTGTGTGTTCTGGCAGTGGCATATAAACTCAGAAAAACTTTCAGCTGTGACAGCAGCATTTGCTACTTTGCCCCCATGAATAACAGAAGGGAAATATGCCAAGGGTGTCAGAACCTGCTTTTAGAGAAATTATCAAAGAGCTCTTTGGGATGTTCAGGCTATGGAGTTGTTCTGTCACAGCACTTTCTGTGGGGAAGTCACATTGTGCAGCAGGTGTGTTGCTATTGTTCTATGATACATTTCTGATTATCCAGAGTTAGATTAGCAGGGCTGATTTAGGAATCCATCGAAATGAGCTTGTGCCTTCCATAAAGGTTAACTTTGGCTTGTAAAAATGCATTAAAGATGAACAGTCTTCAGCACTATGCTCCTCAGAATTTTATAGTGAATGAGCTACATGTCATTGATTATTTACAGAGCACTCCACACCATCGTAATTGCAAAGTAATATCAAGATATATGTATCCTGAAGCTTGTTGGAATGGAAAAAACGTTACCAGTGGTATTTTGTAAAATAAGTACAGTATAAAGGTCATTGTGGGGAGGTGTAAAATTACGGGATATCTTGACCATGAAATTCAGTTGAAATAAGTTCAGAAATTATTAATCTGTCCTTAGAGTGAAATGATGCATTGGCAAATCTGCAGTGAACTGAATTTCACTTAGGTTTTTTTTTTAAGTGGAAAACTGAAGGGAAGAGAAACCCCAGCTGCACAAAGATTTTCGATTTCACCATGTTCCCACAGAAGAACTGCAGTTTTGACAGGGCTTCAGCTTCAACTGGCAGCACGTCCCACAAGAGATTTTTTCCTTTCCTTTCTTATACAAAGACAGTGTTTAGTATTGTATCTCTGTGTGTTTGCCTGGAGCAATCTAAGGTACTATGGCTTTTCTAATAGCAATTCACATTTGATTTTCATACTGTGGCTGTTCAAGGTTTGCAGTAGTGTTTTAGTTTTAATTTGACAGAAATTAATAAGTTTAAGGAGAAAGATATCATACATCAGTGCTGTACAGCAGTATTGTCACACTTCCTAATTCGTTAGACAATAAGAATAATCTACCACTTCCAATTTAGACTCAGTAAAATAAACACATGTATATTAATGATTTTAAAATATTTTTGTTCAGTCAAGCATGTCTTCTTTATGCAGAATAGCATCAGATCAATAATTAGTTGCCATGCATTTTAATAACAAGAGTTTTTGGTTAGGATTGTTTTTCATAATTTTGCATTTATGTTTGACAAGTTCAGGAACTTGTCTTATTTGAAAGAAAAATATTAATGCAGAAATTACTTCTCATTGTATTATTGCTTGCCAAATCTAATATGTAAATACCCAGTAGAACTCATGCTTATGTTAATGGAGAGAGGATCTTAGAAATCTTGTAGACAGAGTCTATTTGTCCCACTTTGTTCCACACATCAGTATTCTCTATGGTACTTAATTATTCAGCGTTTTAATTTTAAATTAAAAATAAATACTGTACACGAATGATAATTTGAGTGAAATGATAGGAAAACATTGCCACAGTGAAATGCAAGATAAGTTTCCTTATGGTGTTCTTCTGGTCAAAAAAAGTGTCATGAAGAACCACTCCTGAATTTAACTCTTTGCCATCATTATGGATCTAAGAACACATATCAGTGACTGGTTATAATGTGGAAAAGAAAAGCAGTTGAAACCATTGTGTAGCCAAAGGCATAGTGAAATTATTATTTAATGCTGGATTTATTACCTCTGTGCACATTTTGCGGACTATGAGGATCGCCACTTTTAGTTAGAAAATTCACACCTGACATAAGATAATTTTATATATGGATTGTAATTTTTCCTAATAAACATTCTCAAAATAATTAATTACCAACAAGCTTGTAGCTGGAAATTTTGCCAAGATTTAACTGACCTAGAAGGTTTCTCTGGCTGTAGTTTTTAGGTGGGTTGCAATACCTGTCTGAAACAAGAGGAAACATTTAATTCCTGCATGGACATGCCTACAGAAGTGACCTTCCCCTAGAAAATGGCTTTTCATTTACACTAAATGCAGAGATTGACATCAGACACAGTTTTCTAGGGAAAAAAATGCTATGGATACGTGAAAGACCTAAACATTTACTACTTTGATTTGATACCAGAATGGACATGAAGCTTGGTCACAGGAATAAGGAGCCAGAAGCATCTACTTTCCAATTCACTTTTGAATTTTTGGTATGATCAGCAATGGCAGATGATGGTGATCACTACCATGAGGCTGTCTCAACAATACACCCCTCCTAATTATCTCAGTGACAAACTTCCTTATTTTTCATACCTATATAATGAGAGATGCAGTGTCTTTTCCATGGATTTAGGTAGCTGTAGCCTTCTGTGTAACACTGAAAAGAATATTGATTTGTGTCACTTCTCACTTAGAAATTATATTTTTTAAATTGTTGAAAATTATTATTTAAAATAATAAGTATACTATGGTGGGAATGTAGATTAATGCAACCAGGTGTTAAATTGTATGGAAATATATTTAGTCACTTGCCTCTAGGCTTCAGAACATGTCAAAAGAATCTTATCATAGAAATAAAGCTAGAAGGATCTTAATGGGTCACTTTCAGGATTTCAAAATATTCAGCAGTAAATTTTGAAGGTAAATACAGGTGCTGACTCCTTTTCAGAGTTATCACGTGCTTCTTCTTCAAAGCCCCACTTGTGTTTAGGTGACTGTGCTGCTACCCAAGTTACAGAGCCACCAGCAATGACCTAGATGTTAAAACACTTGCTCCCATTCTCTCTCAGCCTGCAAACCTATACTAATTTGTAGAAGCAAACTTAATTTCAGAATTCCTTTACCTCCCTTTCTCCCTCTCAGGTTCCTGATTCTACCTGTGGGCTTCACCTGCAGATGAGTGTTTTGGGACCAGGGACCTCTCCTTCTCAGCCCAGTTCTGGGATAGTTCCTCTGGAGGGCTCTCTGTCTTCCTTCTCAGTTATGTGTGAGGACAGTTTTCTTTGCTCTCTTTACCTCTCAGATTTTGCTTTGCTGTGGCTTGCCACCTTTGCTTTTCCAGACAAGTTTGGACCTGGACCTGGACCAAGCTGTGATCCAGTCACTTTCCACCTCATTCCTTCTTAACACATTCCACTTCAACCACATTTTCAAGCTCACCAGCTCGTTAGCTGCTTTTGCACTCATTACATTTCCTTTGGGGAGTTTGGAAGATGACCTGAGCTCCAGCAATACACAAACCATAAAATTACACATTGTTATTGACAATATAGTTCAAGCAAAAGTCTGATTGTTGCATTGTTAATTCACAATGGAAACAAGCAGGAAGTCAAACCTCCAGTTGTTATTGGTGCTCAAACCACACAATCCTGTACATTAATGTTGAGTTCCATCTTGCAAGTAGTTGGGCTTTCTTTTGTTGCACTACTCTTATGGAAGTCTCTTCTAGAACAACTTTGCTCTTCTGATTAGAAATCTTCTCCTTAAGTTATCCCATTTAGGCTTTTTGCTTTAGTGCCAACAACCATCTGTAGCAGAGATTTTTTTTCTGTCGAAGGCTTTTCCGTGTTAAACTGTTCATCCCTCTTTCCCTTCCTTTCACCTGCAATCATGGGGGAGCCTGGGCTGGTAAATCCAGCAGCTACTGTGAGCAAGCTGGGCAAATGCTGCTTGTGCATGAAGGATGTGAATATTTTCTTGCAATAAATCAACACTTAAATCTTCACTTTGAAAAAAGTATCTGTCAGTTCTAATTGGTAAATTTTAATAGTTTGTAGGCTATAATTTAATAATGAAGGGCTGGGAATTCTAAATGAAACAGAAGACAAGTATCAAAGCAAAATTCATGATAGAAAAAAGTTACTGCTAAAAGTCACATTATCCATTTATTATATATGGCCTTGTGGTTATCTGAATGAATATTCTTCTTTGTGTGCCAGTGAACAAAATGGAAAGGTTTACTTGAAATGTTGAAGCATGAAATAATATATTATTTTTTGCCATCTTGTTAATGGAAGCAAGATAATTTTCAGTATAGGGGAGCAGGCTTTCTTCACTTAGAGGACAATTCAATAAAGAAAGGGACAGAAATAAGTCACTTACCTTAGCAACATATTCCTGTTAAGTGGGGCAGCAAATCAATACCACAGGACCAGAGGTACAGGACATTAATCATCTTTTTTAGATGTTAAGACAAGAATAGCCTTTTCAGTTGTACCAAGTCTAGGATATAGCTGTGTACTAATAGGAGATACTTAAAATTAAGATTGGAGCCATGTTTAATAATTAATTTCTACTTCACAGAGAAACTATAATCTGATTTATGAAGCAGGGTAGGATTTCAGTTAGTTTTGAAATGAGTTACAGACATATCTCACATTAAAGTGAGTTGACCATGTGCATGAGGCTGAAATGGTGAATTCAGTTTTGACTTGGCAGCTATATCTCAGTCCTGTCATTAGATAAATCATTGAATCTGTATGTTTCCATTCCTATACATGAAACCTGCCAGAAGGTACTAACAGTTACAATCAAGCATTCCTGAGCATACCTAATATACCAAACACTAGGAATATTGCAAAAAAAAGTATTTGAAATACATCTGCTTCTCTATGAAACAAGATCACTACTGTGGCCAAGAGGACTTGAAACTTTTTATTCTAGCTTTTGATTTGATAGAAATAAGCTATGGATTCATGGGATTGCTTTGGAGACTAAACTGTGTGGTGGGAACAGCAGGGTGGTTCTTTGTGCACTGCACAGACATTTCCAGTCCCCAAACGTGCAAAGCTCCAGAGCTGTGCACCTTGCTAGGGGTGCCTAGCCCAGAGAAAGGGCTCTGCAAATGTGAAGCCTTGTGTTTAACCTGGAAGTCTGACAAGTGCATATTCTAGAGAGCTGTTTTTCCCTCTGTCAACACAACCTCCATTAGACTCCATAATTCAGTTTTAAGCTCAAAGCCCTACAAAGTCAAAATTACCATGGGGAAGTGGATGGATTGCCATATCCCTTCTGCTGTTCCAATTAAAGGGCCTGATCCTTAAATGAGCTCACACTTTGAGCTTTGCAGTGGCTCCTGAGCTGTCATTCCTTCGCTAAAACAGCCTGGTGCTGGTGATTAGGGAGGAGGAAATAAAGGCAGGGTTTGACTGCAGACCTGAAAGTGACATTTCAAAGGTGACATTAGAGAAACCCTCTTTTGATTTGCAAACTTAACATGGAGACAGAGAAGGATTAAATCCAGGAGCTTTGTTCTGATGGGAGGACATTTCCTGCTGCAACGACACTTTGCATGGGTGGGTTTAACTTGATGGACGGGCCACACATAACCCTGGTACAACTGCTCACAGCACCACAAATTTGCTTTCCAATCAGACATTCAGCTTCAGTGAATCTGCTGTTCTGAATGTGTGGAGCAATGCTTAAGACATTATTGAAGTCAATAAATATAAAGAAATTGTGTTACACCGTAAAAAGGATAATAACAAATTTTGGCAATGACTTACAATATAATGTTCTTCTGATATTGTTCCATTGCAGGTATTTTTACTGAGAGGAAATTATGAAATTTCAAAATGGTAAAGTCTCCCAGGAATGGAAACAGTGGTCAACAAGAAGTATAAGATCCAGAATCACAGAAGTAAATTGGGAATTGAAGTCAACTCAAAAGTAGCAAAAGAAATGAAAAAAAACCCAAAACAGTGAGGTTTTCAGCCATCAAAATTAGATGACAGTAAGGAAAGTAACAGTGAGGTTGGCTTGAGCGAGGATGGGTTTAAGGTTGGCATAATTGCTTTCCAAAACTGAGATGGGTTTGTGGCTCTGTGTTCAATTTGGAAAAAGGCTCTGAGCTTGGATGGGAGGAAACTGGCTTTATGGGAGTGAGTTTGGAAGGGTGAAAATGATGCCTTTGAGGTAGAAGTAAAATTCAAGGAGTGGTTTCCAAGCATCTGTGTCCCAGCTGTCTGAAGGAACTGGCATTCAAAACGGCACTTCTGCTTAAAGGGTATTTAGAACTGTGTCAAAGTAGGAGTGGCAAGAGAAATTTCAAATATGATTCCTGTATTCCAAACAGCAAAAAACTGTGTTCTAGTTAAATGTAGGTGTATTAACCTGACATCAGTAGTACACAAGGCATTAGAGTGCTTTTGGAAAGCAGAGGAATAGAGAGCATAGCAAATGGCAGAAGTAGGATAACACACAGAATAGGTTTACTGAAAGCAGATTTACGAGATTAACTTGATAATCTTTAGATTATCCTGATCTTTTTAGACAAAGAAAACTGCAATAGATGTGATGTGTATGCACTGTGAGAGAAACATCTGACACAGAGCTACATGGAGAATTGTTTGATTGGGAATGATGAAGATTAGGCCCAGGATTGTAAAATAAATAGAAACTGGCTAAAGGAGATAATAACAGATGATGCTGAAAGAGGAAATACCAGGCTGGAGAGAGCTAAAAGTGGAGTTTCTGAAGGCACAGTCTGGGGACCAATATCAGTTAATATTTTCATTAATCAACTAAGCACAAAAAGAACCTGCTGAAGGAATGTGCTGATGGCTGGAGGTGGGAGGGTTTGTCAATAGCAAGGAGGCAGACAGCATACAGAAAAAGAGAATATTCTCAGGGACCAGGAAGATATAAGGCAGACAGCATACAGAAAAAGAGAATATTCTCAGGGACCAGGAAGATATAAATGGGATTACACTGAACAGTTCAAGTGGCAAGGTCAGGTAGCTAGGAACTAATGACAATTTCTAATATAAGGTAAGGCTTGTTGGTTGGACAGATACAGAAGAATGAGGCATATATTTGGCACTATATCAAAAGAAGCATTTCCAGTCAAGCTGGGAAAAAATGAATACCCTTTAGAAGGCCATAGTAAGACTTTTTCAGGAATGTAGTGACCAGTTGTAACCGCCTGTGTCTGAAAGAAAGAAATTCAGCCTAGAGCAGGAGCAGAGAATGGTGAATAGTTCAATGGGAGAAGAGGGATGTGCCTTAGCAGATTAAAGCCTGCAGAGAATCATCCATGATAGGAATGAAGGGGATTGTTTTAAGATTAGACAATATTGATACGTAAATAACTGTAAGCTAGTCATCGGTAAGTGACCCTGTATTTTAGCAGAAGGCTTCTAATGAAAGATGGGAGTTTCTGGAAAAGCCTTCCACAGCAGCAGTGGGGAGAACCCCTGTCAGTATTTCAGTGAGGGAGGTGGGTATGTGTCTGGGGGATGCAGCAGATGTCTGTGACCACTGGATTCTGTCCCCTCTGTCCCATCCTCCTGTTCTCATTCATTCTGGTCTCATATTCACAGAATTCCAACTCAGCTTTTACCTCTGAATCCCCTCAGGTGAGTCCCCAGCACCCCTGATACAGAGCAGGATTACAGCAGTTCTGCAGATTTGGCACACAGGGTAGCAAGGAGATTCTACAGCCTTAGGAAATTGGGGAAAGGAAAATGTTTTGCCTGTATCCACCTCTTTGGCAGTGAGAAATGTGGGACTTGGGAGGGTGGGAAGCAGTCAACTTTACTGCATAAATATCTGAAACAGAGCTCCTCATAAAGAAGAGGTGGGTTTGTCCAGCTATTATTTTGCCTAGTCAGGCCATCACTGTCTTAAATCCAAAATGTTCAGCTAGAAATATCAGCTTCTCATTGACAAAATGCATACTGTCCCCTTCCCCTGCCATTAGGGTTTCTGGGTTTCTGCTAATCTCTTTCCCATTGTCCATATTTAATTTGTCTAGCAGAATGAAATAAAAATATGCTGACATATTCAAGGAAATCAGATACTTCCCCTGAAAGTTTTGATGGAAAATTTTCAAAGAGCCCTGAGGCTCAGGAGCTGATTGCATCGGGGTGTGGCCAGCTAAATCCGCTGCCTGAATCAGTGGGGGCAACGTCTGAGCATCCCTCAGCCTCTCCGGACCCGCAGGTGACTAGGAGGAAATTTTTAGGCGATTTTTTCGGAGGAAAAGCTCTTTTCTAGCACACCACGTGCTCTGGGTGGCTCCGGCTCTGCTCTCGCAGCAGTTCTGCCTGACCTTGATGCGAGTGGTGCAGAACGCGGAGCCTCCCCTCCCCTTCCTCCCCCTCGCACTGCGGAGGCACAGGAAAACTGACCACAGCCTAGCCCTAAATGCTTTATTTTTAACTTTTGCCAGACAACACGTGTATCTGAGGCCAAACAGAAAGAGCCCGAGAATGGGGTGTAAGTGCTTGTCAGTGTCAGCCGCAATCATTGTCAAAGAGGGGCTGGATCCTGCAGCTCGCTGCGTGCACAGCTCGGGATGCTCGCTGCTGCTCCGGAGCCACAGCCACGGATGCCTAGAGAGATGGATAAAGGCAGACAGACACAGATCCAGACTGACAGAATCAACCCCCAGATGGATGTTGCTTGAATTTACCAGAAATTAAGATGCTGAACTGCTTAAGAAAGGGTTCCGTGATCTAATTAAGTCTCTTTTATGTCTCCATTTCTGGTTTATCCTTCACCCTCTTACAAAAAAAAAAGTACTTTTTGTTATTTGCAGATTGAATTAGAGGGAAATTGTCTATGCACTAAATAGAATGTTTGCATGCTTTTGTGCTAGCATTGAAGGCTTGTATTTTTTAAAGAAGAAGAAAAAGCAGTAGGACATAATAATGTCATACATTCTAACTTGCTCTTGCAAAACAGGACTTCATGATATTTTCCTTTTTAATAAAAATGCTATTTATCATTATCAAATGAAGTGTTAATGGAATCAACTCAAACACAAACTCATGCATATATATCGATATAAATAAATATAACATACACATTAAAAAAATTCCTGGCTGCTGAGAATGATCAAGCACCTCGTCAGCAATCCATATTATATTCGTTAATTTGATTCCTGCCAAAAAATCACTTAAGTGCGACCTTCTGATTTCTTTCTTTAACGCTTGAAGCTCCTTTCATCTAAGCAATGTTTATTAACCTATTTCTGAAAATCAGCATAAGCACAAGCTATATTTAATTTGTTCTTTTCCTGTGGTTTGGGTTTGGTTGTTTTTTTTCCTCCCAACGTAGGGGTTTTTTTTTATTACAGTGTAAGAATTAGAAATTGAGCATTGGTCAGTATTACAACAACCCACTGGTTCAGAGTGTAACAGCTGAGAGGCTGAAAAGTAATGCTTATTATATCCTTTTATATTCTTTAGGTGAGACTGACTTTAGTTTAATTCCAGGACTAATAGCAGTGACAGCAAGAAAAGTCACCTGAAGAATAACACTGTGACCTGATGACTGCAGCATGGGGCACAGGTTCACACTCTCAGCTCTCTCCCTGTCTTGCCAGTGGCCCCCTTCTGCTATGCTGAATAGCAACTCTCACTGGGTCCCCATCAGAAAGGTGGGTGCAAATTTACTGAACTCCTCAGCTAATTTGAAAGATGCATATTAAAAATGATATAAGACTAGATAATCTTGTTCATACTTTCACACCAAAAAATGACTTAAACACCCAGTAATCAATAAACTCTGCAGTGAATCCAGAACAAGTCTGGAGACAAATAGCCATCATAATTTTTACAGACCTGGCAGATGCACTTATCCCTGCATGGAAGAAGTCCTGATCCCATTCCTGTGACAGGGGTTTTGCCACTGAGGTGAATGTGTCCAGGGTTTCACTCACACTTTGCAGCACCCAGGCTCAAACAAGGCAGATTGGAACAAGGCAAACTTACCCCCGGGTCCAGCAGGGCTTGTCCTTCTCCCAGCTCTGCAGCCAAGGGAAAAACACTTGCCAAAACTAAATTATCTCTTGTAGAATTTACCTGAGGTGAGGTTGTGGCTACAGATTGACATAGGAAGAAGCTGACCTGTCTGCCCCCTTCCCTACCAGGAAGGGTAAATGTGTTTTCCAAGTTGCTGTAAGATGATTGTGGTAGTGAGATAGTCCTTATACAAATGATTGTGATCTGAGAGCTAGAGCAGAGAGATATCAAATAGGAGCAGGTAAGAAAAAGTTTTTTTATCTTTTGACCCTGTTTATTTAGAGAAGTGGATGGCCCTCAGTCAGGACTTGACACTGCATCCCTTAGAGGAAGTCCTTCACATTCCTCACCAGGCAGGCAGGGAAATCAATGGGATAACTTGAAGAAATTCAGAGACTGAAACAACCTCAAATTTTCTGAGAACCCAAAATAAATAAGCTTTGCTCCAGCCACTCAGTTCAAACACATGCCCAAAAGATGTTATACCTCACAAGTATCACTTGCATTTGTATACATTGGGAAATAGAGTGGGTAATAATTCTTCTTACTATTTATTGCTCTGCCAATATGTATCTTGGCAATATTAAAATATATGCATGCATGCTTATGAATTTTATTTCTCTTCAAAGGAATCAGCTCCTTTTACTAACAACCACAGCTCTGACTTGATAGACTCCTCTTTACCTGGCATGCCTATAGAAATCTCTAGAGAATTAGAATTCTCATTAAGTGCACTGGAAAGCAGAATTTAATCAAATGTACGCTGAAGCTCGCTGTTAAAAATATGCAACTATAAATTGCATTTCTGTAGAAGTTGTTTCAGTCCTACAGTGACCACTGAAGTCTTTTTATTTATTGTACCATGAATACACAATAGATAAAATTAAATTCTCCATAATCAATGGCTCCAATTTACATGTGTTGCTTGTCAAAATGACATTCTCCAGTCCCTACAAAATGCTATATAATGTGACATCTCACAAGTCTTCAGGAACATCCTAAGATGAATCTGAAAGATAAATATTGCAGTTGTGAGTCTTTCTGTCATGACTCAAATAATTTTAAAATTGCAGAGATATATTCCTCTAACAATGTTAAAATT
This sequence comes from Hypocryptadius cinnamomeus, assembly GCA_013400635.1. NCBI lineage: Eukaryota > Metazoa > Chordata > Aves > Passeriformes > Zosteropidae > Hypocryptadius > Hypocryptadius cinnamomeus. The sequence goes on from VYZP01020270.1 coordinate 53,118, forward strand.
GTTCTAATGCAGGAGGATAAAATTGTAGTTTTAGTCTCTGTAATTTTTATAGAAGCTTGTAATTTCCATGCACTTGTTACAATTCTCAGATCAGGAAAAATTACAGAAGAAAATGTTTTCAATGGAAAATGTGGTCTGCTGCTCATCTTCCCTGTGGAGAATGTACCCAATATTTAGAATCCAGGAAGGCTTTTATGAGTTGCTTGATGCTGTGTCAAAGACAGACCATTTGATTTGGGTTAGCTTCATTCCTGGAGTCTGTTAAAGGGATAAGTATGAGTTCACCTCCTGGTTTCTCCCCAAAACCTGCTTGTCCAAGTACTGATGAACTCATTCAATCTCTTCTGTTTGGGCCACTCGCCAGTAGGCTTTGAGAACCACAAAAAGTCAGAGTGAAAAATTTGTGTCCTTTGGTTCTGCTCTGAATTGGTTTTAAGTTCCCCAAATTAGATGATTAAGCTATGATTACCCCAGAAGATGTTCTAGAATAAGCACTTGAGCAGTAAAACCCCTCGAAATGCAGGTACCTGTGGTCTGCTGGAGAGCTGTTGATGTGTCACTATCCCTAAACACTGCACTGGGATGTGGGGCTGGTGTGGGGATTTGTACCTCAGTGACCCTTTCAGGTGCCCATGAAGGTTAATGCTGCCCCAGGCTGCACAGACAGGCAGAGATCCATGTTTTCCTTTGGACTGAACAGCTGGGAATGCACTCTGGAGGGGTACAAGGCAGCCCAGGGGAGCCCCTGCATGGCTGGTTTGGTACACATGGAGAGTGCTATTACCCCAGGTAGAATTTAGGGGAGAGTTGGGCAGCTGAGGAAGGAAGAGCCCCTTAAGAGATGTGACAAAATACAAAGGGACATTTACAGTTTATGTCCAAGGGGACAAAAAGGAAAATCATCTGCTTGATGCTAGGCCAGCATCCCTGTGCCTTTCTGCGTACCTTTGGGAATAGTCTGAATTTCCTGGCTGGTGAAGGGTCAGTTATTCTTTATGCCAGTGGTTGGTAGAGAACTGCCTGCATCCCTGCCCCATCCCCACAACAGCTGGGAAAATAACCCTGCACTTAGGACAAAGAATTTGTCCACAAAGCAAAGAGAGCAGACTCCCCAGGGTGGGATAAGGGACCAAAATGGCACATCCTGTCCTAAATCCATCAAGCTGGAATTAAGGGGAGGTGCAATATCACTGGCAGTACCTGGCTGGAGGGAATTGGAACCAGGGAGTGAGATGTTTTAAGGGGATGAATAAATAACACTAATTGCTTGTGTTTGACACTGAGAAACATTTTGTAACTCTGAAGCAGATTTTGAGAGACCTTGTTTTGAGACCTGTTTTTTTCCTCTTACAGTTAGTGCACAGCCTGTGTGCTAAACCCTGTTCTGATGCCTGGAGGCTGGTGGGAGATGGAGTCAAGACCAGACTGTCTGTTCAGTCTTTGGTCCTTTCTCGTTCTCTGGCTGCCAGGACTGTCTCTGAGACATGGCCCTAAATCACAAACCTAGAGAGGAACAAACTTGGCCTAATGCTGCCTGTGCTTTTACACCCTCGACCTTATTTGAATCAGAACCCAAATAAACACCTTCATTTTTCAAAGGTAAACTGCTGGAGCACCAGTGCTGTAGCACCTCAGAAGCCAGTTGCCTGAGTGCTCAGTGCTAAACCCAGCCTTTCTGTACCAAATCACATCTTTTTAGCTCATTCTTCTAATTCGTAATGTCTGAAATTCCATAATTACAAATTAAGACAAGTGGACAATACAGGATTTCAGCTAGAAACTGATAAACCTCCCTCTTCTCTTAAAATATGTTTTGTTCCCATAAAGAGCTGTTGGATACAGCATCACCTCAATTATAATGAAACAGCAAAGAAATTCCACTTTGGGAAAGGTTTTCTGAGGGTATATTCTCAGTTACTGCTGAAGATTAAAAATAACCTTCTCAAGCAATAAATTGGTTGAGACAGTAACAGGACAAAAATCATAGTGAAATCTAGCAATGAAATATTAATGCTAGTATGTTAAGCTGGGAAAAATAATAAAAAATCCTTTTGCAGAGCTGTGTGGATCATATTAGTGGTGTCCTGAGCAAGTTTGATTTTAATGTGCAGGGCTTTCTACCTGTGTACTCTTCCTATGTACAATTCCTCAATTCCTATTAGCAGGAAAGATGACCAAACTCTTAAGTCATGTAACTGCTTCAGGAAAGCAAAGAAACCCTGTTGGAGTACATGGCAGCAGCTCTCTGGAATTAGAAGGCATGGTGCGAGTGACACAAAAAGAGCTGTCAAGCACCTGGTGCTTTGCTTTACTGCTCCACTAAATGGCCATTGTAGAGCTGTGCCAGACATATGGGGAAATTTCATTTCTAGGGCAACATTATTTTGCGTGAAACTGAAATAAGATAAAAACTAAGCGTAAAGGTATGTTTGAATTTCAGATTGTGCTTGATCTTTGTATGCCAAGAGGACCTCCCTTGGATACTCAGCCTAGCTGCAGGCTTTCTTTCAGGTCCTGGAACCTGCAGCTTTCAGAAGTCAGGCCAATTTAAATTGTGTAGACTGTGCTGCTTTACATAACCCATTTGAATTTAAAAACCTGCAAGGTAAATAGGTACATTCTGCACACGCCTGTCCTACTGGCTTAGGGGTAGCTTTAATGTCACACAATTAAACAAAGTGGGGAGAGAAGGCCCAGCAAGGTCCAGCCCTGTGCACGGTGTTCTCTGGAGCAGGAGTGGTGGCTGATGCAGTGCCCAGCTGAGGTGACTCCATTTCACCAGTGTCCCTCACCATCCAGCTCCAGGGCCTCTTGACCCCACAGGGCACCTCAGTTGTTGTTAGCAGTGATTATATCCCAGCTGGAGGTGGCTGAATGAAGCTCATGGGTGTAACAGGAGTGTACTTGTTACTCTGTACAGCAGGATCTCCAGGAAGCCGATGTTTGGAGCAAGGCTGAGCCTGAGCTGGGTCTTCACAGGGGCAACAAAACTCACGGGGACAGACATAAAGGCCTTGTGACCAACCCACTCTCAGGGGAAGGGATGTAAACATGGATTGAGGCTTTTCACAAGGGGAAATGGATTTAAATTGGTAGAGAGCAGGTATAGATTCGCTGTTAGGAGGGAATTGCTCCCTGTGAGGGGAGCAGGCCCTGGCACAGGCTGCCCAGAGCAGCTGTGGCTGTGCCATCCATGAAGTGTCCAAGGCCAGGATGGATGGGGCTCTGAGCAGCCTGGGACAGTGGAAGGTGTCCCTGCCCGTGGCAGGGGGTGGAAGGAGGTGATTTCTAAGGTCTCTTCCAACCCAAATTATTCTGTGAGTTTATGACTTTGTGAAATACCACAGGCTTGTTCCAAAGGCCTTCAGAAACCCTGCTCCTCCCTCCAGGCCTGCTCCTCCCTGCTCCTCCCTCCTGATGCCAGGCAGCCACTGAGTTTCAAGGCTGAATTGGCTCCAGGACACCACTACTGTGCATTTTTTTTGCCTCCCTAGGGCCTGAATACTATAGGGGTTTGCTCCCCTTGAAGCCTCAGTCAAACCAAATACAGAGCTGCTTTGCTGCCTGTGTGTCAAGGATAAGAAAGCTGAAAAACCACCGCAGCAGCCTCCTGGACAGCTTCCTGCCCCTGAGCATTCCTGGAGAGCCTGCCTGTTAACATCACCTGGCAGCCAGGTCCCTCAGGGACAGCCCCCTGGCCTGGATTTGGCCTGTCCCTTTGAGATGAGCCTCACAGCCCCTTGAAGGGACACTCCAGGGGTGACTTTGCAGAGTGTGGGTGTGCCCTGGGGCAGAGCCTAGGCAGGGTGATCCCGGAGGATGAGGACAGAAATGGAGCGCAGAGCATAATCTGTTTTAATGGATCCTTCTGCTGCTGCTGAATAACTCCCCAGTTTGGATTACTTTTACTGCAGGCACGATTAGTTAGCAATTGATAGGGCAGGGGGTATCAGTGGGGAGTCCGCAGCTAGCTAAGAATATGAGCCAAACAAACATTATTTTCCAGCTTATTGGGAGAAATGCCTGCAGAGAGCAGAAAGTTTGTCCCTCACTGTTTTTCTGGGTAGGGGTGCAGTCTTGAAAGTGATGAGACAAACACTTGAGGACGGCTGATAGCACTGGAGTGCAGAAAAAACAAGGAAATGATACTGGATCCCAAGGTGTAGGGAAAAAAACACCTGCAAAAGGCAGCTCAATATTAGAAGAAAAGCTTCCTGAAACCATGTGAAGTCACTAAAACAAGTCTCTGAAATGCTTCAACACAAATGGTTCTCACCTCCTTCCACCTGAAAGAACCAGGCACGTTCACAACATGTTTCTTCAGTGTTTGCCTTTGAATAATGAAACAAAATATACTGGTCAGTGAAGGTAAGCACTAAGAATAAATCAGTTCTCTTTCCATTAGAACAGGCTGGAATAGCCTGTACCACTGAAGCCATCTGTAGTTCCCACATCGATTTTCCTCTCCGCGGCACCGAACATACAAAATCAGCAGGTGCCTTTGAGTGCTCTCTCAGCCACATGGAGAAAATAGATAAAAGCCCTCTGGGCCTCCTGTATGTCTGTGTGCAGCCTCACCTGTGTGACACCTGGCTGTGCCCAGCAGAGAAATAAGCACAGGCAGGCTTGGCAGCCTGCTGAATCTGCATGTTTGTGCTGGAGGAGAAAGTGCTGCCAGGAAGCAGTGACCTGCCTCACTGCAATGATGATGTGCAGCGTCCCAACAGGAGCAGCCTTGTCGTGTGCCAAGCACCTCTGAGACAGAGGAGGCTGTGCCCAATTTGGTAGAAATAAAGCTCAATCTCCTCCTTCTGTTATTTGATGTCTTGTGGAAGTTGCTTCCCCCGATTCACTGCAAAATGCTGTTTTGTTGTTTTCACTTTTCAAATTTCACAACTACAGTTGTGGCCTTTTCAAGAGAAAATGCCTTCTTAAATGTATCTGAGGGCATGGCAGCTTCTTCACTGCCCCTAATGTTCCATTCACCTGCCCCTGCCTTGCCCAGGCAATGGCACAGTGCTGGTTCCATCTGAGGCAGTTCCTGGCATGTTCAGTGCCTGGAAAACCCACTGGCTCCATTTTCTCAATGGCTGAGCACTGGCAGCTCCTGTGTTCCTCCTTTAATTAGACACTCTAAAAACTGAGAACACCATCAAACAAGGTGAGGTCCCACTATTACTAACTAGCAAGTGACTGTATATTTAGATACTAAGAAAAATCCAAGTAAAAACCCGTGAGCTTAAGATCAGAGACAAAAAAACCCCTTTTATCTTTCTGAGCTCATTTGAGCTCTCAAGTCAGGGAATGAGCCTGCTTCCCAAGACCTCAGAGCCAGAGCTGTCTCTAACCTCTGCATTCAGCACTGCTGCCACTGGTCACAGCACAAGCAGCAGAGACCTTGGCAGTCACGATCTGCCCATCCTGCAGTGCAAGGGCTCCCCTAGAAATTTCCCTTTGCTGTGCACCCAGGACATGGCACCAAACCTGCGGGAACCCAGGGTGCCTGCAAAGCAGAAGCAGAGGAGCAGGTGCCCCTTCTTTCCCAGGGTGTTTGCTGTTCTGGGTGGTGTGGGGAGCAGGGCAGCACGGAGCCCTGTGTCCTGCAGAAAGCCACAAATGCCAGAGGAAGATGATGAAGCATGAATTCAAAGGTTAGGCTATTTTTTGCCCCTAAGCTCTAAAGGAGGGAGTCACTACCTTCTGAGATGGATAGTGTCATTAATCAGGCACTGAGAGTTCAGTCCCTTGCAGGATGCCAAATCATCTGGACTTTTATCTTCCCAGCTCTGCACAGAAGACAAATCCAGGCCTGCTAGTGCTTGGGAAGGGGGGTGGGGAAGATGTTATTAGGAGAAAAATTTTTGAAGCATAAACAAAATTTCAGCGAAAGGTTGTTCCCACCATGACATGATTATAAATGAGATGATCAGCCATAGAGAACACTTTTTTTTTGTGGCTTTAGCAAAATTCTGTTTCTGTTCTAATGGTAGGAGTAAAATATTTAAAGGGAGAAGGAGAGGGCTCCTTTAAAAATTCCAGATATTTTAATTAATGCCAATAGCATTAAAATATTATGGCTTGAGATTCTTATGAAAAGTCTCTTTTATTCATTAAATTTTCCAGACCAAACATAATTAGAATTCTTAACATTTGTGATCTCTCAGCATTGGCTTCCAAAATTAATGGTCTGAGTAATTTCTTACAGCAGATGAACTGAGTTTCAAAATAAATATATTGCAATAGTAAACATCAGCTTTCTGTAAAGGAAGGATGTGCCAGTCAAAGACAAGTGTCAAGAAAGAAAGCACTCTCCATTTTCTCTCTCCTGGATTTCTGCATTCAAAGGGCATAATGAAGGGTTGTATTCCTGGAGTAAAAATTTAGGGAATCCACGAACAGAAGCTGCCTGCACCACTTGTGTGGTTTTGGTGTCACACGTTCCCTCTGCCACCCTGGGTGCAGCAGAGGCTGGTGCCCAGGATGGCTTTGGGAGCACAGGTGAGTCAGGGATGCTTTTCCCACAGGTGCCTGCTTTGTTTGCTGTGGAGGTTGGGAGGGCTGTGGGAATGCAGCTGGGCACGGGAGCCTGTCCTGGTTCAGCTGCCTGGATGGACCTGCCAAAAGCTCTGTGGGCCTGGGAAGGGCATTTAACCCAGCCTTTTGCATGGGGTTGCTAAATGTTTGCTGCTCATTTTGGCACCAGATTTCCAGAGTGTGGAGCACTTCCAGCTGCAGCTCCTGCTGGGAGCTGTGAACCCAGGGAAAGCCACGCCGAGCTCGGAGCTGTAAAGCTGCCGCTTCCGAGCGGGCACAGTGGGATCTCACAGCACTCCCTGGCAGCCTCCTGATGGTGAGACTCAGGATCCTGGATCCCATTCCCAGCCCTGGAAAGCCAGCAACTCTGGTGGGTGCAAATCACTCTGCCTGCTCCCCTCCATCTCCTCCTTGTTCCAGTTCTGCCTTTTCTCTCCCCATCTTTTTGCCTTTGGGATGAGGCTACTCCCTTCTGCACAAGCTGCAGGGCAAGATGAGTCCAGCAGAACAGGATCCTCAGAGCTTTTAGGATTCTCAATGAAAGAAAAGTGTTTGCTGAAGAAGTCAGGCTGGAATTTTTCCAAATGCTTTCACTTGGCCACACCTGCATAGATTTTCACGGCAGTAACAAAAAGGCACATCCTTAATACAAAGGTCACAGATCGACTAAATTTCTACTCCCCTATCCAAACTGTGAGGCCTCGTGGTGCATCTTAAAGAAGAGGATGTCAGTTCTTTTTCTCTTTTACCATTACAAAACAGTGCATTGTTCCCTGGCCTTGCCCTTGGGAATAGCTATATTGTTTTGGCTGAAGCTTTCCAAAAAAATTCAGCCTGCGGCAGATGCCCAGGATGGAAAAATGACAAGTTATTGGTCAAAATATGACAGTTATAAGCAGCTGAAAATAGAGTCTTGTAATTGGAAATGTCAGACGGTCTTGACAGTAGGCAGTGCTACCAGCCCTCCAACCTCAGGACGTTTGCTCAGGATTTCATGTGTAGGTAGAGGCAGCGTGTGCACCTCCCAGTAGTCTTGGTAATATTTATAAGTGGCACAAAAAGGAGTAGAAAAGTTTTCTGAGTGTCAAAGCATGGCATGAACAGCGTTCCTGATGCTGGCAGCTTTGTTGTCTATTTGGACAGAAGCTGGAGAACTGCTGTGCCAGCTTAGCACAACCCCACTGCTATCTCCTGCCTCTGGGGCCAGGGGTGCCACCCATGCAGGCTTCAGCTTCCCTGAAGCTGTTGCTTTGAGAGCAGAGCTGGATTCCCTGGCATTTGAGTTGCTAAATTGCAGGCTTCTGGGGTAATTAAGGCTTCTGGGGTAATTTTGCAGGGAAGGAGGGCAGGTCTGTGTCCCCCAGCCCCTGTGATCAGAGATCCTACCCCCAGCACACTTGTGTGGTGTGTTGGGGTAGTGTTGGACCTGCTCTGTGTTTCCAGTCTTCTTGGTCTGGTGTGTGTGCAGAGACTGGGTTTGATTCTCACAGCTTTCCAACTTTAGCCACCCATTAGCCTTTAGAAAGACATTTGACTTCTGTGAAGTTTAGAAGGCTCCAGCCAGAGCTGGCACTTGAACCAGCCGGTCGCTGCCTGCCTTTCAGACACCTTCCCAGGAGGAAAATTCACCTTTCCCTGGTGCAGGGGCAACCAGCCAGCCCTGTAGTCAGTCACAACAGTTTCATTAAGTTTTATATTTAACTTCCCCTCAGCACCTGGGACCAGAAGGAGTGTGTTAGTGTCTTGGAGCTGGAACACTACATTGAATTACCTTGTTGGTTTATCTGGTCATAATAGCAAGAGAGATCCCAGTGCTCCAGTTAAGAGTCTGTCAGCATTTCCATTATAAACCCCTTAGTCTCAAGAGGTTTTAACTTAGCTTTAAAAATCTGTTCCATTGCACAAACTTGGTTTATAACATGGCAAAGAGCAGTTTTTTATCTCTTAATATTGAAAATACACACAGAGTCAGTTCATATTGAAATATATATGTGTGTAGCCAAAGATACACTGGGTTTAGGCAGTGATCAACCTGACTGCTGTCTTCTCTGCTTTTTAATTTAGCTGACATGATATTATTGCTCTGGCTATTTTAATAGATAAGGTACTGTGGCTTCACAATCTCTTCCATTACTGGCACACAACACCTCTAATATATGTTAATATGATTATTCACAAGTGCAGCAGAGTCACACTGGAGGAAGCATAAGAGGTTTGGCACAAAGGGTGCTTGCCCTCCTTTTCCTTTTATTCCAGACACTCATTCAAGGACACTTAGCTTACCCTCTGAAAAAGCAAAGCAAAAGCCTTGACCAGCTGCCTGGCAGTAAGGATTTGGCAAATGTGTTTCTTTAAACAAAAACTTCCTTGATTTCCTAGAAGAAAGCAGCTGGGGCAGGGTCCTTCAGAGGCGCAGTGGCCGTTTGTCTCACCTGAAGATCCAACCAAAGGATAATGTCTTTGGATGGGAGGGTTTGAACTCCAAGACAAAAAGCACCATTCCCATCTGAGGCACATGGCCAGACAGCAGGGCTGCTGCACATGGTCCCTGTAGGGCCCAGTGAATTGTTTCCAAGGTTTTTTTTTTTCTTTTTTTTTCCAGACACAGACTGGCACAGAAAGGAAGCTCCTTCTCCCAAAGCCTCCAGCCGTCCTGAGAACAGGTGAAATTTGCTAGACACTGGGCAGGATAAGCCTTGCAATGAGCCTCCACAAGGAGTGTCAAACAAAACATATCCCCTAGACATTTATCTTTTTTACTTCTGGACAAATTGCTCTTTATGTGTTAAGGAATTTTTTTTTTCCCCCCAGCCTGTCTGACTTCTGAAAGCCCAAGGCAAGGTAGCTCATGCCCAGGAGACCCAGAAGTGCTCCCATTTTCCTGGTATTGTTGCACTGGTGCTACAGCCTGGCTGCCTTTGCTTTCCATCCCCATCCATATCACACGTCCCTCACTTCTTCCTGCTCTTCCCTTGGTGGGGCTGCTGAATTTCAGACAGGGTTTGCTGGAGCTGGGACACACCTGCAGCTGCTGCCTCTGGCTGTGCTTCCAGGTGGAGTCAGGATTTTCTTGCTCACAGCTTTCCTCTCTCTTCTCCTGAGCTCCACTTCCCTTTTGCCACTTGTGGTTGGAGTCTCTTCTCATACACACACTCCCACCCCTTTGACGCGGCTATTTTTCAGGCCTGAAATGTTTAAGGTTCTATTTCTCATAAAAATGCTGGCAAAGGGCCACACAGGTCTGTGGACCAGCTGATAGGGATTAATCCCAGTCCCAGGCTGCCAGTTTCCCATCGATAGCCAGGGCTAGGCAGGCACGGCTGCAAGCCCATGATTCAGCAACTTCCACTGATTAATCAAGTCACTTGATTTTTTATGCATGCGAGTGTGCCCAAGGCAGCTGCGATAAGTCGGCTTCCAGGCAGAGTGTTAGCAGTGCTGGGGATGTCAAAGGGTTGGTGATATTGATATAAATATATAGAAAGGCGTAGTATTCTGATGAGGTTGTGGTTTTAAATAGTCCTCGGCAGCGTTCGTTCCGTTGATAGAATCCTTTCCGCGAATTTCCCCGCACGCTGTACCTCCGATGCTGCAGTTCTTAATTACGGATACACTTTATCTGAGTTAAACATGTAGCAGGCCCCTCAGCATAAATTATACTCGGGGTGTGTGTACTGAGAGCACTTCCCAGGTGTGTGAGAGGATAAGTGTGTGTTAAAGCAGCACATGCATCTCAGAAAAGGTTTAGGAAATCTTTTCATTTTCAAAAAAACTCCACCCTGCTAAAATCCCTGAGAACACCAACCCAGAGCAATTTTTGTCTGTGGCAGGGAAATGCTGTATCTTGTATTTCCTTCCCCATGGTTTGGGGATGTGCAGGTAGAACTCCAGATGCTGATGGGCTTGGTGGCATTAAGTGTGTGCTTTGAGACAGTGTTTATAGCTTTTTTATTGATACGATCAAGGAGTAACCAGGGAAAATGCCAGTGTGTTTTCCCAGCATCCCATTAAAAAAGAAAAGAGAAGGGCACCTGCATTTCAGAGATCACTGGCACAGCTTTGGTCATCCTAATGCTGCAAAAGACAACTTTTTTGAGGTGCACAGCTGGTGAGAGTGTGAGGAGCAGGTCCCGGGCTCATTTACTGCCACTGAGTGCCCAGCAGACCCAGGGGCCAAAGCCAAACACAAAAAAGGCAGAGGTGCAAAGAGTTTGGCTTCCAGGCTGCTCCAGCCTCCTCCTCACACCCACCCCTGTGCTTTACTGGTGTGTCCAGGTCCAGAGGCTTCACTGCCTTTCTTGGCTAGCAAGGTTTCACAGCCACTTCCTCCGTGCAGGAGATCAGGAAATGTGACTTATTCTCAGATGGTTCTGCCAGGTGTAAAAAAAAACGAAGAGCAGTGTGTTAGAAGAACAAGGGAGGCAAAATCAGAGAATGAAGGCTTGGCTCTAGGGGAGTCAAAGGGATGCAGATATTTGTGCTTGTCAGAATTTTTTCATGGCAGCAGTAATTGTTGATATTTATTTTTCCTCACTTCAGTGGAACAGTATTTGTTAATAAATCTAATAATAAAACATCCACAACAATTGCCAGATTTGCCAATTTTTTTTTTTCTTCAATAAACTGAGTATGAAACAAAAGGAATTTTGTTTTCTGTTTTGTTTTGTTTTTCCTCCCATGATCCCCTGAAGACGTGGGGTAAATTTATGGGACCTGTAAGGAGCATCTCCAAGAGTGACTTTTCCTGGCCAGGAGAGCTCAAATATAGTTTCCACAACTTGCATTGTGAGCTGCAACCTTTATTGCAAATGCACCAATATAAAAAAACAAAACAAAGCCCCAACCCTGCTAGAACTGACTCACAGATGGACAAATTTGTTATTGTTTTCATGATCTTTTGCAATGTGTTTGCAGGTTTCCACAGCCTTGTTTAAATTCAAGGCAAGGACCTTTTTGCACCAACTTTGCAGGATTTAATTTGTGAGTTGTACATTTAATTCTCCACAGCAGATGGTGATGTGTGGGTGTACTGCTGTATATTTGCAACAGATTCCTTATCTTACAAAATTAATTGTCTCATGTGCTGATTTAAAATCAGAATTGTATTGTTCATAAAAAGCTAATTCTTGCATATAATTTTGTTGGGACCTGTGCAATTCCAACAAAATGCAAGGAAAAAAAGTCTAAGTGCTGCTTTAAAACAAATGGATTGTGGCAACTCTAGTCAGTCCTGATGTTCAGACTGAGGGGGTAATGACTGTGTGTGTTTAAAAGTCACTAAATAAAATTTAGCATTTTGAGACTGCCAGGTTGCCTCGATGTTGCTTGAGAAGGTTTCTGGAGCAGTTCAGCCACACTCAGTGACACACACAGTGACACCCCAGCACAGCCAAGACTCCAAACTCAACCCCTTTTCCTTTGGCCGGGCTTTTTTCCTCAGCAGGGATTTGTTTGTAAATAACTGCTCTTCCAATGGCATTGTTATGTTAATTTTCAGAGTTTAGGGGATTTTTGTTTCCTTTAGTTTGATAAACTCTTGTGTCATTGTGTAACACCCATGTTCTGGCCATGCAGCATCTCAGGCTCCTGCCTGGGTTTTGGAGGAGAAAGAGAACTTGGGAGCATTTCAGTGGAATTTCAGTCAGGCACTCACCAGCCCCATGGCACTGCGTGCTTGGGCAACCTTGGGTGGCACCAAAAATGTGGTTTTGTCTAGGACAGGGTCACACTGGTGGCATTGGAAAGGTGGGAACCTGGGGCCTGAATGGTTATGGTGTTAAGCAGGTGTTCAGGATGGACAAAATAAGGCCAGAGGTGGTGGTTCACCTGCTCCTCCTCCTGGGTGATGGTTACGGGGCCACTGTGCTGGCTTATCAGAAATGGAATTTATTTTCAGTGATGCAGTGGGTACTGTGGGCCAGGAAAGAGAATGGTCTGCAGGGAGAGTCCCCAGTGTGGTGGATGCTGTGCCATGGGGTGGATTGACAGAGAAGTAAATCCTGTCCCCTTTGTCCTTCAGACTCCAGAGCAAGGGCGGGCTCACCCCAAGGATCACCCAGTGGCAGGATGAGGATGTCACACCTGACAAGGGCCCGGGGGTCTCAGCAGCATGAAGACCTGGTGGCTTGGCTGGAGGGCTTGGGGACAAGACACGTGGTTCTGGTGACAAAAACAAGCTTCTGAACTTGTTGGCAGAGCAATGCTCCACTTAGCACATGGGTTTGCTTGCTCTCTGGGACAGGGAATATGAACCTGCTTCAGACTGTGTTTGCCTGTAAGCAGCAGTAGCTGGGTCTCGCTTGCTGGCAGCTCCAAACCCCAATGATGTGAGACAGGAGCTTTATTGTGGAATGAATAGAATAGAGGTTTTAGGATTTTATTTTTTGCTACTGCACAAGAAAAAATTTGCAGCTCTGTAATATTTAAAATCTCAGTGAAATTTTAGATGACACATTTTAAAATATGCTGGACTGGCATTTAAAAATATCAGTGATACCTTAGGAGTGTGGCAAGCAAAACTTCCAACTGTGTCTGAAAAGCAGCTGTTGTGTGTGTGTATCCATCTTCCCAGTTATTTCTACTGTGAGTAGAAAGAGTATTTCAGAAAACTGTTAACCTGGAAGAACCAGTCTGATTTCTTGTCTTTTAACTGTGGGTGAGTCAAATCAGGGTGCCTTTGTATGAGCCTTTCTTTTGGGTACTTTTCTTCTTACAGCCCCTCGTAATGCTGTAAATCTGTAAGATTTACAGGAACAGGCTTTTTAAAACACAGGTTTTGAGTTTATGGGAGGTAGAAACAATTCAAGCTTGGTGACTCTTCAGTTTCTGTTCTCCTGACCACCCTGGTGCCATACTGCACATGATCCCACTGGAATTTCTCGAGCACACCAGTGGCACACAGCGTTTCTTGGAGAGGCCTGAGAAGTGCCTCTTGCACCAGCACCACCACACCCCTGGGTGCTGAAGGCACCCCCAAAGCACGTGGGATGAAGGCACTGTGCTGAGCACGGGGCTGCACTGCAGCAATGCCCCGGTGCAGCATCCCACAGGATTTGTGTCTGTGTGTGGCTGGTGCCTTGTGTTTCCCTCCTGCAGCAGTCCCTGTTTGTGCCCAGCTGATGTGTCCCTTGTGAGCTACTGAGGCTCAGCTGGAGTGGCTCCATCCCATCTCCCGGGTTTAGGAAGTCAGGTATTTTTAGAAGAGAGATAGGGTATTAGTCTGAGATGTCAGAGCTTTCGTGAAGTTATGCTGGATTTGATCTCCTTTCATTTTGCTCCGTATGCACCATGAATTACTTCTGTGCAGGGAGCTCAGTCTGCAAGATCTCCGGGGCAGGGTGCAAATCTTTGCTGTCACCACATTCTGACCTCATCTCTCTGTAGCCATGTAAGTGAGATGTGCAAAGTAACAGCCTTGCCTGGCTTCTGGTGATGGAGAAAGGCTTCCCTGGAACAGCCGTGGGTGTGCCTCTCCCCTCGGTGATCCTGAGGCTGATCCAAGTACCCAGGCAGCCACCTCTGCCAGATGCAGTGCATCCAGACCCCCCCTACCCACCCTTCCCACTGGAAAGGAGGAGCACCAGAGTACTTGTGTGTTTGGCTGCCACAAGCTCATGGCCAGCTGAGCACCAGTAAAGCTGAATGGCCTCAGGATGAATTTAAGGGGAGCTCACTGCTCCCTTGGAGCTGTCAGCTGTTATTTCCCAACACGTGCTCCTCTCAGTGCATTCCAAGCCCAGCTCCGTGTCTAAGGTAAGCTGAAATGGAACACAAAGTGAATGCACTTGAAACACCCTCCCCCAGGTGGTTTTCCATTTATGCAGCAGGCTCACTAATTGCAGAAAGAGTGATTACCCTTTCAAGAAGGAAATATAAACCTTGATTACTTTGAATGTGTGTTAGTGAAATGTGGCTCTGATCCCAGCTGGGCAGAAATTGTTTCAGTAAAACTTTCTGAAAATGCTCCCATAGGAGCAGCATGGGGAACCTGTCTGAGACTGTTTTTATCTTGCTCCCATTTGTGGTACCCTCAAAAGGGGGACTGAACTTTGCATCCCAGATACCTAAAGGCAGCAGAGTCCTTTCTCTTATGTTACTGGTGTGCTTCAGCTCACAGGAGCTCACCAAGCTGCTGAACAGAGAACAGGTCCCAGGTGAGGTGTAAAGACAAGGAGCCAACCCTTAAGTGGGAATGTGGAGATAATCAAAACTGGCCCCAGTGCCAGCTGTGTTCTGTCTTAAGAGCATCCAGACATACAGTGGTTTTGGTCTCACTACTTTTTGAAGAAAGGACTGCAGAAAAATTAGGTGACAACCCTAACAAATGCTATAAAGCAGATAGAACCATAGTAAATAATGCTGGTTATAAAATATCACTTTCTTAAATGGAAAGTGCAGGGTTTTTTTTTAAATGGGCTGATGCATGTTGTAAAGTGTGTGTATATATATGTATATGATCAAAATATGTGTATATACATATATAGGTAGATGGAAGGATGATGTTTTTCAGAGCCAAGTCTCTAAACAGACCAAATTAACCACTTCAGCTTTTTACTATGGCATGGTGAGGTGGATTTAAGGATGAATTAAGCAAGCTGTAAATTTAAGAACAAACTCATTCTGTGGCTTGAAATTAATTATTATAATCAACATGGTAACTTAATCTCACAAAAACACGAGTTTATTAATAGGTGAAGGAGCTGAAGAACCACACAGTCCATCCAGCCCTCTGATAGAGTTTCCTAATCTCAGTTACGAAATTCAATGCTGCAGTTTTACAAGGTACATATTCTCAATTAGTGAATGTTACAGAACATAAACATGAAGTGAATATTTGTATTAATGAGATTCAAACAAGTCAACTGAAAGAAGTATCAACTCTAGTTATAACACATGGTGAAAAGAATCAAATTTGGAATGTGATCATATATACTGTTGTACATCAGACAATATGTACACTGTTTCATATTGCATGACATTCATAGCATATTCATAGAAAAGTCAAACTAAATGATGGCTTAAAAACTGTTATCACGGAAATTTGCTCACTATGATTTAAAGTGTTGATATTGACTGAGTTAATATTTTCATTGTGTAAAAATACTGTATATAGTAGAAACCCTTCAGCATCTTCCACATTCAAATAAATGAAAGTTACAGTTTGGTATTTGGTGTTCAACATCTTAAATTAAACGGCCGATTCTTTCTGGCCTTCAGAAGGAAAAACAAATCATGAATATGCTCAATCTGGTTTGACTAGAACATTTCTCTTGAAGACCTTGCTTCTGGAATCAGAGACTAAACCTCTACCTCGGCTGAGGTGCGGCTGGGAACACTAAAACATCTGAACACACTTAAAAAGGTGGAAAGTCCATAGCCATTCTACACACTTTCATTTATTGTCTGGACAATTAAAGTACAAATAATTCAAACACAACAAGGTTATGAAAAAAACATTTACAATACTTTCCCTCAGAAATGATCTAAACTAGCAAGGTTAACATGAAGTCATTCATTATAACTAAAGTATACAACTGCCTGGTCCTAAGAAAGATTTTTTAAATTATTATTATTCAGATAGTAAAACACATCGTAGAGAAAAGATTCTGACATGCCTTCCCCACTAATGCTTAGCAAATGCATCAAAACTTTCCCAGCAAACTGCGCTCATTCATAGCAGATGATGTATAAAGGTTTCCCTGAACATTGAATGAGTGTTCCTTTAAACTAAAATCTAACATTGTTAAAGTAAAAAACTGATAAAATTATGATGCAGCCTTTGCTTTTAGTTATTTGTCTACTACAAAAGTTTGCCTCTTCAGTGTGAAAAAACAATACTTAGTCTACATGCAGTTAGTGGGTATAGCATGGAAAAAATGCACAAAATAAGCACAAGTTATAAATAACCATAACGTTTTATTACCATTAAGACTAAACTTGTATTGAAAAGATTTTATATAACAAGACAAGAAAAGCAATAGCAAATTTAACTATCAACTAGATTATGCATAGCGAGTAACTGTTTCTAGTACTCAGGGAAGAGCATGACCCTTTTTTGTTTTAAATATATAACCGTACAAAGCACAAACATACTAAAATGATCAGTGCACTGGACATGGGAGAGCACCCCCTCAGTCATTTTGTTCCCTTAGCTCTGTTTTCCCCAATCTGAATTACATTAAAATAAAGACCCAGTTGTTTTCTTTTCTACTGTGCAGTAAGAAAAAATATTCACAACAAACATGACAATATATCAAACAATATTTCTACACAAGTTACCTTGATACCTCTGTCACTTAAGTATCATAAGAAAACATTTTAAGACATATACAAACAAAACTAGCAAAGTGTTACAACTTATAATAAATTAACCAAAAGAAAAAATAACTTT
Source organism: Hypocryptadius cinnamomeus (assembly GCA_013400635.1). Classification (NCBI taxonomy): domain Eukaryota; kingdom Metazoa; phylum Chordata; class Aves; order Passeriformes; family Zosteropidae; genus Hypocryptadius; species Hypocryptadius cinnamomeus. The sequence continues at coordinate 70,042 of VYZP01020270.1, forward strand.
ATATATATATATATTTATATTATATATACACATACACACACAACAAAATGACACAATAATATGCTTCTTCCCATAGTTTAAGTAAACAAATAAGTAGACTAGCCAAACTAGCTATATTTGATTTTGGCCATATGCATCACATCGGCAATTAAATAAATAAGTGTTTCAAGCAACATAAACAGTGTTCCAAATGTGCCAACACAGCCCAATTATATTAGCTTGGGCTATAAAGTGAATTTGAAAATTCTTAACAAATTTAAAGCAAATGTATTTTTTTCTAAACACATTACATTTAACTATGATACTAAGATATGTAAATAATTTTGTAGCACCTACTGCTCAAACCAAGGAAGTTTTTGATCAAAAAATTAATTTTTTTAACTTTTGTTCTGCTGATATCCCATACTGATGACTTAAAGAAAAACCGTCTTGCAACTCATCTCCTTGCTTTTGGGTTTTGACTGTGGGTAACTGCGTGCCTGGGAAGAACACTCTCCCGTACTGTATTTAATATTTTTATTACATGCTATGAAAAGATACGAAGATCATCTGTTTGTAGCCCATCCTTCAAAAAACAATCTACTAATCCAGTTTAAAACACACATCTTGATCTCTAAAAAGTTACCAGTGCAGTATGAACATGACAAAGTTGTCAATTTCCCCTAAATTAGCCAGTCAAAATATTTTTTCTCAAATCCAGATTCTCTTGTAAAAATTCTTTATATTTTATAAAAATAGATTTTTCTTGAAACCCATTTTCAGCAAAGAGACCACCTCTTTGGCAACATTGTTAATGTTATTTAAATTGTTATGTCATCAGGTATCCCCCGTTACCCCATTCCCTAACAGAAGACTGTTTAGTTCACATGATACAAAAGAAAAAAGGAAAAATAAAAAAAGTTGCAAAATTATGTTCTTCTTTTTGCAATTTTTATTGTTCCTCTTTAATTTGTGTGGGGGGTTTACCAATCTGATTCAATCAATGTTTTGAAAAAACAGAAAAGAAAACAAAAATCTTTTTTTTCTCGCTTTTAATCCCATTAGTTCGTAAAAATTGTTTTTTGTTTTATTATTTTTTCAAATGAGTGAATGGTCATCTTAAAAAGACCCACCTTCAAGGAAGGTAGTAAAACTAGCTGGCCGGGTAAAAATCCCTGCACATTGTTATCTATGTATATTATATTCAACAACGACAGCTATGAAAGAACATTCAATGCATCAAAGGTTTTTTTTTTTCTAAGCATTATAAAATCCTTTCCTGTTCCTCACAGGATATCCAATGTTTTAATACTTAGGCAACACTGGCTTATAAAGTCCATGGTTGAATATAAGCCTTGAAGAGTTTTTTTTTTGTTTTGTTTTGTTCGTATATATATTTATATATATATATTTTAGTAAGTAAGGATATGAAATTCAGGATTTGTGGGTTTTATTGGTTTTAAAGGAAACTTGCAATACTCTGTCTCCTAAACGGTATCCATTAAGGCTGGCAATCGCCATGGCAGCTTCGTCGTAGTTGGTCATGGTGACAAAGCCAAATCCCTTGCACTTGTTGGTGTTGAAATCACGGATCACCTTGACATTATTGACCGCTCCAAAGGGACCAAACAACTGCCACAGCACGCTCTCATCCGAGTCGGGAGACAAGTTGTAGACGAAGATGCACCATCCAGTCCCGGTGTGACCAGGGATATTCATTCCCACAAGGCTCGTCATACCATCAATTGTGATCGGAGAAAACCTACCGAGCAAAAAGAGGGGTCTATTCTAAATATATCTCTTGCCACGAGCGATAGGGGTCCAAGACTTAAAAGTAAATAAGCCAATGGCACTGAAGGTTCTGGATCATCCTGTCCCTGGAAGATGACCACAGAGCCACCCTTGCTCTCTAACTCCTCCTGAAGCGGAGGGGAGCTGTGCTAAATAAAATCGCCAAATCTGGGCATAAATGCATCTCCCTCCGAGGATAAGCCCTGCTTAGATGTGTACAAAGACCTCAGAAAAGAAATGCTTGAGGACAATCTGAGTCAGAGAAGGCCTGCACACACTGTGATAAACAACAGCTCGTGTAAAAAGGGCCTGTAGAAATTTGCCACTTATTTCCAGCGCAGATATAAGTTTCAGAACAACAGAGATCTAATGCTTCATCTCCTACTAGTTTGCAGTGAAAAAGCCCAAGCAAACTTCAAGACCTATTTTAAAGATTAATAAGAAATGCCTTTGTCAGGATTCAGCTGTAACCGTAGCTTCTTCAGCTGAAAATACTATTAGGGAGATGTCTCTAAGTGGTAGATTTTCTTTCTCCTCCTAACATGGTCCTTAATTGACATACACTGGGGAAAAAATCCAGGTAATAAAAAGTCCTAAAGCCAGCCACATATGAAAGAAGGTTTATGCAGCAATTGTAGAATAAGTAGAACATAAATACAATTAACGAGCACATCAACTGATACCTTCATACTGTGAGACTTCATTTCCATGACAGGCTTTAGGTCCTTCAAAAAGTCAGTGCAGGGACTGACTCCCAGAATTCAGCAGAGCACCCTACAGTTTTCTCCCTCGCTGTCCTTTGGGACTTTACCTCGAATATCCGAAGAGAACAGATAAAGCCAAGTATTTACGAACACAGATCCATCACTGGATAACAAAGGCTGGGCAGGATCTATGGAGATCATCTGAGCAGCCTCCTGCTCCAAGCAAGGCAAACTTCCCAAATGAGACCTGCTGCTCATGGCCCTGCAGAGGGAAGCTTAGGAAATCTCCAAGGACAGGAACACTGCCCCTGCAGCTGGGCTCCATCCTCACTGCGAATGAGTTTCCCTCATCCTCAAGTGGAATTTCCCCTGCTACAGCCTGTCACTGCTGATTCTTTTCCTCCTGTGTCTGACCTCTGTGAAAAACTTGGCTTCACCTTCTTTCTAAAGCCCCTTGTAGGCAGCTGAAGGCAGCAGTCAGGGGCTAAACTCTACATTTGCCTTTCCCAAATTTCAGCGTGTTCCTGCAGCTTTCCAAGGTCTCCCCAGTGGCAGCCATGGCCAGCAGCAGTGACAGCCCCTGCTCCTCACCAATTTAGTGTCACCCGCTAATGCGAGGAGGGCGCAGAGCAGCCCATGACTCAGGTTATTAATGAAGATGTTAAGCAGTATCAGCCCTCAGGATCAACATAATTTTCCTTTCATCAGTGTGGAAAAAAAATTGACATGCTTTCTGAAGCTACACTTTGGGATATGTTTTAAAATAACAACTGCACAGAGGAAACGTCTTAAAAATCCAGTTTCACGTGTACCTTCAATATGATGAGTTTCAATACCAGAATGGAATAATAATTCCTCAGGATTTTCTGAGCGATGATTGAGGGAGCAGAGGGAGAGACTCTGTTGCTGAGCGAGTTCTTGTGCTCTCCAAAACTTTTTACACTTGTAATAATTTCCATATTTTGCAATCTGCACAATATTATGCAGTGTATATTAAATAACCATAAAGGAAACTACACACTTGATGGTTGCTCACTGTTCTGTTGACGCCTGACGGCACTTTTTATGTATATTCAGGGAAAAAGAAGACACTTGGAATATACATCTTAAGCTGAAGATCATCACTGGGGTGTGTAGCTGTGCTGTAAATGAGCAGTTCACAAATGCTCACAGCACCAGATCCTCAGGAAGGTTTGCAGACAGTTTATTAAAAATCCATGGCAATTTTCCAACTCAACTTCACTTTTGCAAATCCTTATCTCGACACATTTTAGTTTCTCTCCAGCACAGTGAAATCAGTGACATTATCACAACAGTTCAGCACAGAAAGGCTGGACAAGGCCAATTTCTACTGTTCCTTCCACTGCAGGTGGAAATAAGGATTGGAAATAAGGCACAGCCAGGGCTTGTACGAGCCAACAGCTTCAGCTCATTTTGAAATCTAGAAGATGGGACTTCAAGCCCATTGCTGGCCAGTGCTGACTGTGCCAGTAACAGAGATAAACCAGCAAACACTGCTTTTCTGCAATGTTTAAATTTAATGTGAAATACAACACTGAGGGACACACCATGTTTTAAGTAAGGATGAAATAAAACCCATACAATGCAAAGCCGTGCGTGTCACAATGCATTATAAGGCTTTGCATTTTAAAGAAATGCTGCACTAATTCAAAGGGTTAAAATTTCCTACAGCTCACTGGAGAGCAGCTTTTCCCTGGAAACCTTTAGGAGCTATGCAGCTTTCAACTATTTATGTGCCATGAGCACAGCAGCTGCTGTAAATCCAACAAAACATGCACGAAACTGGTGCAAGTGTATTGACACAAATACAAGATCACCTATCGCATAAGGAGCTTTGCTTCTAGCAAGTGATCTGAAATTAGCCTCAATAAAACCTTTTTTCCACATCAGCATGTCTCATTTTCCATCAGTACCACACAGTTAGCACAGGGAGATCCAATCTCCTGTTTCTGAAGCAGCTTCAGAAACTATCAGTGTGGTATTTTTTGTGACCCTGCACCTATAAATTCAGGTTTTGATAGTGCAGGTACAATTGCCAAGGTTTGCTGAGGGGAGATAAGAACTAATTTAAGATGCCTGCAAAATGACTTTGAACACTGCTGTGTTTTTAGAGTAACACTGCAGACAATGTTGAGAAAGCAGATGTATAACCTATAAAGTCAGGTAATTGCTCTTTTCCTCTGTTCAGGCTAAGCCTATCCTGCACCACACGCCAGCCCAATTCCAGCAAAGGAGCAGCAGCAGCAAAAACCCAGGGAAGCCTCCCAGAACAAACCCATCCTTCTGACATTGACCTGCACCTGGACAGACACTCAACTGGGAGCGTTTCCATGTTTCTGACAAGATATCAAGGAACAAATAAGGTGGGAGAACACAGGAGAAGAGTTTTTGATAAAATCAGGCAGGGGGTTCTAACTCACCGTATCCCCAACACCACTAAGGATATCCTGACACAACCAATGTGCCCATGAACACCAGCACTGCTGCTGCTGGGGAGAAGCTCTGGTTTGACTTTCCTCTTGTGAGTACTCAAGAGTTCAGATCTGCACTGAGTTACTGAGGGGTTAAACCCCACCTTACTGTCAGCTACTAGCTACTGTAAAGACATACTTACCATACCTTTTTAGAGGATGAGCTTCAAACAAAAGCTCAAGTAATTTTCAGGTGTGGTGAGTAGACCATTTCAGAAGATTTAGTAGTACTTTCTCATCTTAATCTGGACATCTTAGGGTAACATCAGGAATAAGACTACACCTTTGTTTTGCTGCAAGGACCACTTATGTTGATGTTGCCATTAAAAGAAATACTAACAACACATCATCTCATTTTAGCTACCAAACATACTTATGGAACAGCAGAAATGTTGACAGACCAGCTGAGCTTTCACACATGCGTGCACATACAAACAAACAGCTATTTTAAACAAACAAAAAAATAAATTTCAAGGACTGAAAAAAAAATTCAAAGTATTAAACCTGTAACAAAAGAAACTTTGGGCTGATTGAGGTGCACACAGCTGTATTTTCAAGTCAAACTTATGATGTCAGATGAGGGAGAAAGATGGTTTTAACTATGAGAGACAACAGCAGCCTAATTCTGATTTTTGAGTTAAATTTTCCATTATCAGATCAGAGATTTATTTAAAAAAATCAAGTTAATAGTTTTGATTCTGGAAAAAGCAGCACTTAGCAGAGCAACTGCAATTTCAATGCTTGTAGCTGTGGCACCTAAACCATTTGAGAAGCCCACCTGTAAATAAAAAAAGGTTGAAAAACCCCACAGAACTTGTGTGTGAGGCCTTTAAAGTAACAAAACCAACTGAAGTCCAAACTTAAAAAGAATTTGACATGCTGGTGGAAGAAAAGAAGGGATAAAAAAAATAAAGTTAGTGAATTAAAAAAAAATAAATTGTAGCACCAATCTGTGCCAACACGGACATCTGGCAATCTGTGGAATTCTAATTACCTCTTTACGCCATAGGCCATATTAAGCAAATTGTCCAGCCTGAAAAGAGAAGGAGGGTCTTTGGGTTAATGTCTCACAGATGGCAAGATCGCTCAATGGAACTATTATTAATAGTGTTCCATTTTCAAAGAAGAAACGTTCAACAAGTTTCCCACACATCTAAGGAGCCTAACAACTCCCGGCCTGCTTTGTTAAGTCTGAGGTTGTGCTTAAATTTCCACCAGAGCATTTAAAAGCCTTTTTTAAACTTGTCTACGGTCTAGAGAAAAGCTTAACCTCCAGAGCTTGGTTTTAAAAAATGCACTTAGGATTTGTCTTTTTTTTTTATAATTCAACTTTTTGGTAATTCAACTGCTCGCCTTATATTTACAGTTAACTTAAAAATAAAATATTAAGTCCAAAACTGCTGGACCTGGAAAACTTCTTGATAATCTGCTTTAGTATAATACATTCTCCCCATTTTATTATATATATTTAGCATTAATCCTTCATGACATGTCAATCTAAATTGACCACCAAATTTTGCAGAATATAATCATCTGCTTTCCATGGCAGCACAATAAAGTCCTTCTGTCCATGGAATGATTCAGTGATAACCTCAATGGACACAGCTGCATGCCAAAGACACAAAAACAAGTGTAAATTTAATGTATCCAATGACTGACTTTTTATGATCTTTAATTCATTAGCACTTTTCATCACTGACAAACTAAAATTACTCCTGAATAATTCTCTAAAGCCAGTGTGCAACGCAGTTATGCAAATATGTCCAAGTTTTCTTTCTTGAAGGCAGACTTTTTTATTTGAAAGCTGGGTTGCCTGAGAACTATTAAGTATAAAAGTAATAGGAACATCACATATTGCTAACTCTGCCTTATGCATCAGATGGAAACAGTATATTCAGAATGCAAAGCATAAAACATCCCCAAAAGCATCTGAAGACTCACACCACAGACTAATACAAGGGCTCTTTATACTAAGAGCAGATATCTCAGGCTAATAAATTTAATGATACTCCTGCTGACTGGGACAGACTCAGCTTTTTTCCTGCTACCAATCCACTGTCATTAACATCAAAGTCTAAGCTGCATCAAAACTGTAGTAATATAGCAGAAAATAAAAGCATTACCCAAAAAGAGAGAAAGAACAGGACAGTCACTGCTCATTTGATTACCACAGTAACTCTATTCTGTCCTCCCTTTTTCTATGAGCCTTCATGAGATCTGATTGTACAGTACTTCAGCTGTTTTAGTAAATACAACATGACTACTGCTGTCAGCAGATTTTCCTCCTCATTCTCCAGGAAAGAATATTTAATTTTACAAACAAAATCAGGTCAGCCTACGCAACTAAAGCATATTTTTCCTGCACAGCACCTGCCCCACATTGTTGTCACTGGTGGAACCTCAGTTCTTTTCCAGGTAATTACCTGAATCTCTGAGCCTGGTGGTGAAGTGGTCCAGGGTAGCGTCTGTTGGGAGACTGATACAGCTGTGAAAGGAGTGCCTGGCTTGTTTTCTGGCTGGGGTTATTGGCAAACTTCACAGTAATTGGTTCTGTAGCACCACTAGGCTTCTGGCCATTTAGTCCCTTTATGGCTTCTTCTGCCTCTATTCTCTTATCAAAACGGATAAATCCCACACCTCGAGAAACCCCTGGGAAGCAAAAACATGTGAAGAGATGAATATTTGTAGGAACAGCCTCATTTATGCAACGAACAAACCGAATGTAGGGTTCAACTTCACACAATAGGTGGTTCGAAAATTAAGAAAAGTCCTGTAAAGAAAAATTTTCTTCCCAATTCTAATGATTTTAAGCAAACAATATTTTGTATTTTGATAGTCCCTCATTAAAGAGGCAGCAGTTATACCTCCAGTTCCATTTATAAGGAAACAGGCACTGCATTTTACACTAGAAGTCAAAAAAACCCAGCTGCAGACATATGCAATTCTGCCGCTTCCAAAAAAAACATGCACTTATCAAGAAAAGTTTTCTTTTAACCTGTGACTTGATCAACCAGAATCCGTGAGGTGATGATGCGCCCATATTGTGAGAATAACTGCTCTAATTCTTTCTGGGTCATGGTTTTGGGAAGGCCGCTGACATACAAGTTCGCATCCCGGATGGAGGCTGAACTTGGACGGGCATATGACACCTACGGAGAGAAAAGGAGAGGAGTGTTAGTGAGCTACAGCCACCCTCGGCATTTGGGACAGATAATGTTCTGTTCTTTCACAAGACATAACCCTGCAGTTCAGACAGGACCTGTTCTGCGAAACCAGCAGAGCCAGGAGAGGCTGGAGGAACAAAGGAAGAGCTGCAGAGACCTTGAAACAGACACAAGGGTTCTGAAGTGCAGTGATAAAACCCCCATTGTTCAGAGGTGGATTAATGTGCACCTTCCCACGCACGGCTCTGTAAATTTGCCCCCACGGCTGTGGGTGTGTGGATGATTTGCCGTAGCCAGCCCCGCACGCTGAAGTTCCCGCATGTTTTTCTTTTTCCCCTCCAAGTGTCTGAAACAGATCAGGTTATTTGCGGAGTGATCTTTTGTGCTCTCTCTCTTTGTGTTTGCATCCTGAGCTGGCAAGATCTGTTCTGGATGAACAGTAAAGTACTGGTGAAATTAGACTAAATGAACATCTGCTCAGGGAGCTGTAGACTGACACTCATTGTCGGATCTGCAATTTATCATGAGAAGTTCCCTTGCATTATAAAGCCCAGAACCAGACCATAAAATATTATGACCAAGCAAACAAGAAAATCTAGCTGTGGCACTGCATGTGTGCTGTTGGAAAATTACTAATTCAAGCCTCTTAACTGCTCTTCTACCTATGAATCAGATTTATAATTATAATAGGTGCATAAAAAGCCTTCTGCACTTTTAAAATAATATATACATTTAGAATAAACACATTTAACATAATAAAAACACTTCCTGGAAAAAGCCTAATGGCAAATATTCAGCACAGATCATGAATTACTTTGCAGCACATCTGAAAAAGCATTGGAACCCAAGCTGAATATTCTGCACTTCATTTTGATTTATTTCAATATAAACACATCAGTACTCTCCTGCATTATGTCTTAAAATGCGTCTAGGAAGGAAGTGGGGGGGTTCCCATTACAAATACAATACATTCAGCAATTGTCTTCCCCTCTTCCCGAGCTTCAGCCTGAACACAGATGATGTCAAATGGATGTCTATGTGTTTTATGTGTCAAAGAGTTGTCTTTATGCGCTTCACACCTAAAAATAGATGTTGACTCAACACAGAAAATTATGTTAATGACTAATATTTGCTTCCACAATCTTCTCTGCATAATAGCAGACAAACTCTAAAGATTCTGGATTTTAAGGTTTTTGGCAATTTCTTTATAACTTACACGTTTGTCCATAACCTTTTAAATCTAACATTTACAGAGAAGGCTGGAGAGAGGAGGTGGAAAATTCAGGGAAAGAAACATGAAATAGAGGTTAGATAAAACATTTGCATCAACGGAGGCAAGCTCAGGCACACAGCACAAAGGCTCAAGCAGACATGAGGAGCACAGAAACCTTCAGGTGCTGAAAGGAAGAAGGATATTGGGGTAGAAAATATTTTTTCACAGCCCACAACTCTTGATGGGGTGCAGCATTTCCATTACTTCCCTGCTGGTCCTGAATGCCCCTCTGATGGACCCAGGACCAGAACACACATGGATGGCACCACTTGGCTTTTGTGTAACAAGGCTCAATCCAGACCCTAGGGGACACCAGGGATAATGGTGCTTTCACCTACAGCTTGGTTTGGTGCTGGGGCATTTGGAAAAGCAGACTCTCCTTCCCCACTATGCAAATGCCTCACCTTGAGAGGGCACTGTAAGAGTTCAGGCATCTACAGTTTAACCTACTTTAGGAATAACAGCTTAAAAAACATTTAAGACCCTCCCTGGAATGAGGGTAGAGATCTTACCTATTCCTCAAAACTGAGAACAGCAAAATGAATAAAGTTCCTGGGCAAACAGCCAGGGGTTTCCTTTGGGTTTCTCACTCTGGCACATTCATTAACCAAATGCCACGTTACAGGGAAGATGAAAAGTATTGGGATATGCAAAAAACACTACTTCCCAAAGCAATGAGTGCCTGACATTTTATATATATATACACTTCTACTTACAGAAGGCTCTCTGCTCTCGTGGGCCTTGCAGGCAGGCAGAGGAAGGAGAGGCTGCTCACACTCCCAACCCTCCACTCACAGCACATGTGAACACCTATCGCTGCTCAGGTCTAGTTTTTATTTCCTCCTGCAATCAAACATTCAGGCTGCAGGGGAGCCTGAGCCAAAGAAAGAAGCTGCCAAAAGCAACTCAGCCGTCTTTAATATCAAGGAGAAAAGGTTGCAGAGCTGAATGGACTCAAGGCTAGTAATGTCAATTATTTATCTGCTTTTGAATCTTTTTCATCTTCCCTCTGAGGTCAGCCAATGACAAATCGATCGGTTAGAGTGCGCCATCCTGCTTTCAAGCTATTATTCAGTTAGTGCTGAGGACGGGATGTCTTCCCGTGTGTGAGCTATCAAAGGAAGAAATCGCCCACCCTGACCCTCCATCACACCAGAAGCTCCTTATGCTGTGTGAGTTAAAATGGGAGCAAAAACCAGCTTCCATTTTATCCCTGCAAACCGCAAAGCGCTGTGTGAGGACGTTACATTAATTCTTTATATTCACACTCAAAAATGATTTTTTTTTCCCCTTCCTTTGCTCACGGCAGTGTTAGCACCCTGTAATGAAACAGAGCGTTGAAAAAGAGCATGAATTCCTTGTGGTGGCTAGGATTCCAAATAATGAGCTAGAGAACACCAAACTACTGTTTGACCCAGGCATTTCTCAGCATTAAAATGTTTGTCCGCTCGTACAACGGTTGAAGGTCGAACCATGGTGTTGGATTTCACTGCATAAGATCATTTAGGAGTTCTGCGGTCAAATTTGCAAGGAAGATAATAAAATATCGTACAATTCATTTAATGGCTTGCTGGCCTCAGATGTTAGTTTCTATAAATACATATATAATAACTATGAAAAACATTTAATAGGACATTTCTCATCTGACACTGAGCATTAGCCTGTGTAAGGGCTTCTCTTCATAATAAACAGCTATCTCCAGAGGCTGCACCACTGTTTCCCAATGCCACTGCAGCATCAGAAGGTCCAGCATTTCATATCTTCCATGGCAAAGCACATTTTCCTTCAGGTGCACAGACAATATCTCTGAGTAATTATCTTCCCTATTGATTTCCTACCTGCTTTCCCATACAGAAAACTTTTTGAAGAATTACTAACCTCGAGACTCTTCAGAACGTAAATTGAAGTGGTCTGGCCTTCCCAAGCCAGAGCCCACAGCAAAGGCACCCAGAGGCATGAACGCATCCCATTTGTCTTCTAGAACAAGCAACAGCAGCCATTTGAACACTGCCACTTAACCACTTTGCTGCTGCTCCCTGTAAGAGAAGCCTCCAACTCCTGTGCTAATCCTGGACTTCTCAAACATCCAAGTCCATTTCTAGAAGCCTCCTTGTAAAATTTAAATCTGGTCTGCTCTGAAGAGGAACTGCATCATCCTTTCCTGGAATGATATGCTCTGCCAGCACAGCCACCCTGCTCTGGACACATCTGAGCAGCAACCAAGCAGCTAATTCTGCAGATATCAACCTTCTGAGATGTGTCTTGCTCTGCATCTACCATTCCTCACCTGGAGAATGGAAAACCATGCAGGAGCCTTAAATCAGGGTACAGCACAGGCACCCAAGGACCACCAAGCCACCCACCCAGGGCACCTGCAGTCCCCAGGACACCTTTCCAGCCACAAGCGGCTAAGGGGCAGCCAGTGATAAGCGACTTCCTGGGCAGCTTTCAGAAAGTTTTTGTAACATTCAAAAATACCAGACTTCTTGGTGATCTTAATACAGAGACTTTGCTTCATCCTTTTGTGACTCCCCAAGATCTAGGATTTCTTGTGTAATTTTTGGGGTGAGTCACTTCACTTTTTTCTGCCTGAAGTCCAGTTTAAAATGGACCCTTCCCTCACTTGCTGCCCCTTATCCCACTAGTACAAATTGGAAGAGCTTTAACACAACTGGTCAAAAGCCTCACACATGTAAACAAAGCACCATCTCATCTGTTTAATGCACATCCAGAACTGTAAGTAAAATCATCTCAGCACCAGTGAATGGGCTATGGCAGAAAGAGACATTTCCCCACAGCCACTTCCAGACCCTCAACTGTGTCCTAATTTTGTGCAAAACTAGATTTGAGACACCCTCCTGTGAAAGCTCTGTGCTTTGTCAGAACAAGCAAACACAAAAGCCCTCTGGTTCAGAGGATGAAGACCAGGATCTGGAATACTTTCACATCTGATGCTTGCACTGCTCTGTCCTTTTTCTTTAAGCCCTTGGCTGGGGGATGGAGGGGAGTGACAATGCACTTTACTGTTGAGCAATTCAATGCCATTTTACAGAGATTAATTATAATTGCAGGTACAATGGTCTATCCCATCATTTCAGGAAAGACATCCATAGATAATAACCCAGGAACACTCCTGGCTGTATCAAGAGCAAGGCTAAGAGAAATAATTGCTCTGGCTCCGTGGAGTGAAAAGGACTCACTGGCAAAACCAAGGCAGTAAAAAGAGAAATCCCGATTAAGAGAAGATGCATGAAATTAAGAGGCAGAGACACTCTGGTGCCTGCTGAAAGAGCAGAACCAAAGCTGAACCTTCAAATGAAGCACTGAAAGGTCCTCTGAGCACTAGTATCATTGCAGGCACAAAGAGTGGAGGAGGGTTTGTTGACAAGTACTATGAAGTCCAAAGGGTTACAATGACAGAGGCTCCTCAAGAGCAAAACAGGAGTCAACTTAGTTGAGGCTTTCCAGGTCTGCAGCATCTTTCAAGTTTCTGGTCCAAGACTTTGTCTTGGGGAGCAGCAGCCACAGCAGACAACCCCTCTCTGACTAACTCTGAGCTACAAGAGAACAAGCAGCTACCTCAGTTTTAGAAGGAGCTATCAAATAGCTATCAAACAGCATCCCAAATCTGCAGTTTGTGTCTGTAATATGAATTTTCAGGAAAGGGGAAAAACGGGGGTTCAATGCAAGTACACACAAGAGACTCAAAAATGCAAATCCCTCCCTGCTGCAGTCCAACGTACTCAGCTACTCCCAGCATCCTCCAATAGCCCAACCTTCCATTCTTCTTCCTTGCAGAGCATCCAAGCTCCTCCTGTGCCTTCCTCTGATCTCTCTGTACACCCTCTCCTTACCACCCAGCCTTGCACAACATCCCATTTCTTCAGAGGGATAGGAGGCTGCAGGCAATGCCCAGCAGGCTCGGTGGCCCAGGGGAGGCTGTGGAAGAACATGGTTGGAAAATGCAGGGTTTTGGCTAAGCATTGCACCAGGGGTACCCAACACCAGAGCTCTGCCACCATCACTGTCAGCAACCCAGAGCTTTCTGGATGCCACCCAAATTGTGTTGAGCTCCCCCCACACCTCCCCAGGAGTCTAGGATGGGGTGCAGGAGATGCAGTCTCTTCCCCAGCACTCCCTGCTGCAATTCCTCCTCCGCTGCCGAACACGGCTGGAAGGCAATCTTTTTGACAAATGACTTTGTAGGACAGAGAAATCTGAGGCTGCTGTTATTTGGTTACCCTACAGTGACAGGATGGTTTGTAGTTTTGTGGACAATTACAAGAATTAGCATGGACAGATTTAGAGCCTGAGTTTTGTGGAAATAGCTGGCATTTTGAAAAATGCCACAGAAACCAAGATAAATAGGAAGATCTTTCAGCAGTAATGCTACTACTTTATTTTCAGAAAAAGCAGCATTACTTTCTCCCACAGCCTTATTTGCTGTATTTTAAACTAGGACCATCCAAGACGTATTGATCAAAACAGGAGAATAAAGCAGAAATACAAAATTCCATGCTATTTATTCAATTTAACTGAAAATTAAAGTAACTAGAAAAAGCCTCTGAGCGTAGAGAAATCATCTTATCCATTTGGTATTTTACCACTGGATAGATATGATGGATTTAAATACTGGATGTAATCAAGGGCTCAGAGAACCCAGATTCCTTCTCCCCTCTCTCAAAGGGACATCTCCCTTTGCTCCAGCAGTGTCACAGCATGTACCTGCTCCTGTGAGAGAAGGAAGAAGCAAACTTAATTCTCAGACAACAGAGAAAAAGGAAGAGAGGGGTGCACAAGACTGCACTTCAGGGGGTCACTGGCTCTTTTTAGATTTCAAACTTCCTTTCAAAACTGTTCTGCCCTTGTTCCAATGAAGCCAGGTCACCTGAATCCCCAAGTAAATTGTAAAACACTCCCTTCACATCCTTTCAGGCGTTGTCCTTTTTTCAGGGCAAAGCAGCAGTTTAAACAATCTGTACCCCATGCATCACACATCTTATTTTCCTTCTGATATTTGATGCAACTGAATTGCCAGGCAATCTTCAACAGCAGCAGTGACCTTTCATATGCTTTTATGGATGGGCAAATTTAATTTCTAAAAATAGATTCAATTTCTGGAATATATGTTTATTTCAACACACACTGTCTCTTCCCTCATTCTAAACTGTTTTGCAGAATTATGTCAAGCTTTAGCTGTAAAAATAAAGTGAAGCTTTTCTCTCTCACAAGAAGATGATGCTGCTATGAAATGGCGTAAATAAAATATGCACTATGATCAGCTGAGGAGTAACAAAATGTGTATAACCTATTACCACCAAACACAACACTCCCTCCTCCAATGCTTTTCCCCAACAGATATTCTGTAAATCATCACCTCTCAACTTTGACATGAAAGGGCATCATTGACTTAAATAAAACGCACATAAATATTTTAGCTGCTAGAGTGAAAAGGGATTATTTATCATAACAATGACAGAATAAAAAGAACATTTCTTCAGTTATTTTAGTCCACACATCAGAGCCGACTGTGCCTGCCTGTTCTGCTGATCCTGCTATTAAGCCAGCTCCTCCTGTGACTGCATGGCTGTTTTGCAAGGCATCAGGAGAGAGAGAACATTAAGCTGCCACAAAAATGTTACAGAAGTGAAAAGGACAGCATCTCGGGCCACATGCATAAAATACATATATTATTTTTAAACAAGAATTAAGCCTTGTGGGCTCAAAAAATGAGTGCAAATACACTCCCCAGAGCCACCTCAATGTTCAGTCTAGGTGCAAGGAACAGCAGAGCCCACGACACAGATGGGACAAAACCAGCAGGACCACAGTGACCTTGGCAAGCAGAAGTAATTTGCCACTGTAAAAGGGCTTTCGCAGATTACTCATTTCAACTTTCTTTCCATCAAAACAGCTTCTAAAAAGACAGCCAGAGAAATTCTACCTGGAGGACTGCAGCTACCCAACACACATGGACAGGGGCCAAGGTTCAGCCTATCCATCAATAAGATATTTACAGATTGATTCTGAAGCAAAAAACCCAGCCACATTCATGAAGAAAGCAGAACAAAGTAATGTTCAGTACTTTTCCAGCTCAATGTTGTTCTACTAAATATTTTTTGGTCTACAAAACTATATGCCACTGAATTCCTTTCTAGATGTTCTCTTGAGAGAAGTTTTTTTAATGTACCAATGGTGCATTTTTAGTAACTGTAAAGGGCATCTGTAGCTAAAGTAATTGGGTGTGATAATTAAATATAGTATTTCCACAAGTTTAAATACTTCAGACTTACAAAGAACGATGGTGAGATGCTGGAAATGAGCATGTGGGGGCATTGGGCAGTGCTGAGTACTGCTCCTCATCACCTTGAAACCCTCTGGAAACCAGAGATATCTCCAGCAACACAAATGCCACTGGCAGCACTGAATACACCTGATTTATCCCTCAGCGTGAACACTGGGAAAGCTCCATCCCCACTGCACAGTACTAGGGAAAGCAGACCTAATTTATCAGGATTTCCAGAAGTACCACATAATTAAAAATTTTTAAAAAACAAGGGGGTAAAGGTAAGGTAATGGCATGCAATTCTGCAATGAAAAATTGGGTTGGAAACTACTGATTAGATGTCCCTGGGGCCAAAACTTTGGCTGCTGGGATAGAAGGCTCCCTTGGGTTGGTTTTAGGCAACTGCATAAACCCGACTTGATTTAAAAAAAACCCAAACTCTATGCTTCCTCCCAGTCATAGAAGAACTTAGGCAGGTCCTGTGCATGTAGATTAGATCAATCTCTTTGCTTATTATTAAATTTTAACAGCTTTCAAGAGCCCCCCCAGATGTCCTTTTATTTTATGCTTGTCTACGAGCTATTAATAAACATGCAACCCCAAAACAAACAAACCACTGAATTTCTAAAATCTATATTGAATTAAAAAAACATATCACAAATAAGGTTTTGCATAGGAAGTTCCCAGGTAACAAAAGTCTTACTACAGATAAGTAAAGGCATGATGGTTTAATTTTGCATGTGAGAAATGCATAACAATAATTGGTGTGGATTGCAGTTTCTGGAGGCCTTTTACCACGAGTTTCCTGTAACCTTGAAATATTATGAATGTAATAGCATTGCTCTGCTTCACAGAAAAGAAAAACAGAGGCAAAGCAACAAAGGTACTTAGGGACAAGAAAGGCAGTTCTTTCCTGTGGCTGAATAATGTTCAAAAAATATATCTGCTGCATGAAAAACTGATCTAGATTTTTCAAGTTCTGAGTTTATATTAGGTATTTTCAAAATATTTTTTCCCTGATAATGTGCCTTTAAAAGCAATTTGGAGAGCAACTTTTCACTGTAAGTGGAAACTGCTGAGTCCAAGCCTGCATTTCCACCTGCAGCAGTTGATAAGATGGTAGATTTTGCTGCCTCGTCTTACATATTCCTGTAAGTGTTTCCATTAGCTCTACAAAACCATGCTGTGAGCATTTTGATGCATGGCCCACATGCCTATCTGTGGGATGGAATCTGGATGGTCTGAGGGAGGTTTGGAAGCAGCCTTTTCTATGAAATCCATGCAGCTGCTCCACCACTTTCATAACACTCAGCTCAGCACTTCTGCTCTTCACTGATCAAACATCAGGGGAAAAACTTGCTTGAAACAATCAGTAGAAATACACCAGAATCCAAGAAATAATTTTGCTTCAAGGAATACCACTTTGTCTAAACCATAATCTTTAGCCAGACTGCCAAAACCTACAGTATTGACCACATTACACTGTATTTTTTTTTTTGCAAGATACAACATCACTGACATTACTTGTACCAATATTCAGTACAGTAAGAATTCTATTTTTATATTAACATTTTAGCTTTGAAATACAAATTAACTACAGAAGAAAAATTAAGAAAATGGTGCAAATCAAAAGCCAGCATTCAAAAAAATGATCAAAGCAGTTTCAGATAATTTGAATCTGATCTGCTGTTTGCTCCTGTTCAATTTTTTGATTCACATCCCTTAAGCTGTATTATTTGTCAGAATTTGGGATGTGAAAATCTTGTGTAAGCTGTTCCAGAACAGCTTTATCAGCCATGCAGCAAAAACTGTGACAGTGTAGAAGCTTGCTTTTCTTGTGAGACCACTTAAGAAGGTCATTGAATAACTAATGGTCTATTACAAACAATGAAATAAGACACTTCGGTGGGAAGCCTCCAGCTTTTAAAAGAATAAATCAAATTAAGGATGAAGAAATTGAGAAAAATTTTTTTTTGAGAATGACATATTCTAACTTGTGAGAAACATGCTTTCAACACCTGATAATGACAGCAGTGTCACTAAAGGACAACTCTGTGACAAAGTATTTCCCACTAAAACATAAAGAAACATGTAACTCATGAATACACCATCACCTACTTCCCCTGTTTATGGATAATGGTATCACTCTGGCTGTTCTATTCTACATTTAAGCCCCACTGTCACACTTTAAAGAGCTTCCTGTTACTTTCCCCACTCTTTAACAATAGCAGCAATTTTGGAGAAGAGAGATTTCATCTTCTGCATGTCTGCTCATTGTTCCAAGGAGGAGCTCATTAACCCCCTTACAATGGAGAATAAAATAGTGATGAAATTGCCAGAAACAGTTCCAACTACTGTCTCCCCTTCCTGAATTGAGCAAAAGGCATTTTATATTGTCTTACCTTTATGGTTTTGGTCTGGAGTCTGAGTCCATTTAAAGTGTTAATGGCTTTCTCTGCATCCTTTGGATCAATGTAGTTAACGAATCCATACCCTAAACTCTGCCCTGTTGAAACACAAGAAATAAAGAAAAAAGAGCTCAGTATTTTTCAGCACAGGAACAACTTCCAAGAGTGGAAGCACAATTTTCTTACACTGTTCATTTCATCCCTGCTTTCCCTTACAGTCTCTATGCTGTTTTTCACCATTTCTTTATCTCCTTAATACAGGGGAGCCATCATAACTTTAAACTGCTGCTCTGAAGATCCTTCTGTAAGAACGAGAAGCAGCAACTCCTCACCCTGCCTACCCCAGGAGTTTACTGCAAAGCATGCATGAGGCTTGACAGCAACAGAACTGTATAACAGTTTTGTGCAGAGCTCCTAATAAATATAACTGGCTGACCTGCCAGTGACAAGGCCACCTCTTAAAATTAAATAAACACACACATATAATTTTGCTGCTGTTTTTAAACATGTATTGAAGTATTTAAACCACAAAACTAGGAAACTGCATTTTTACACTAACCTTGAAGGAGCTGAGGAACAGAAAACCACCTTTACATCTCTTTTCACTGCTCAGTGAGCAGCCAGTAAATAGGAGAAGGGACAGCCCAAATTGCAGCCGGGTGAGGGACCGCATCAGAGCTCCCATCGGAGCATTCGAGATGACAGCAAACCCAAACAGTGCAACAACTGCTGCTGTGCACAGGATGGCAGGAGGCCACTGCAGCAGCCAAAAGCCTTTCAACAGCTTCTGTTTGCCCAGCCAGACCCGTGTGTGTGTTTGCAGCAGGAACAGACCTGGTTAATCACTGGGCTAAGTGACACGGGCCTGGAGAGGCTGTGCTGTGGGCACTGCAGGGATCACAGACACACGGGGCTGTGGGGCTGCACAGGGCTGGGAGAACCCCCTCCACAGGGATCTTTTCCCAATTCCTAAGCAGCAGCTTTGCAGCACCAATTCTATTAATGCAACGTGACAGACAGCCGCTTCCAGATCCCTTCCTTCCAGCATCCTACTGAACTTATTTTGCATGTTTGGAAAACACAGCTTGCTTTTTTTTTTGTTAAGGCACATGACCTCAGAAACACACAGAGATAATCACATTTCAAGAATCACTAAGCCCAAGCAGGCAGGTGAACCATCCTGTCAGGCTCCCTCTCATACACCATTGTGTATCTGGAGCACAGCAAGCCAAAAACCCACCTGTCCCTTGGCACTGATGTGCAGGGGATCAAAATGCTCCTGCTCATAGGCAGTGAGAAAGGAAACATGTGAAAATCCCTCCCTAGGAGAGGAGCAGCATTTGTGGAGATTTCTAGCCACGGGAGCAGCAAGCAGCAACCCAGCTCCCGCTCACCAGGAGGAAGGGGAGGTTGGGAAGGCAGCTGCACACCAAGTGCCTTGATGTCCCCTGGAGGCACAGATCCTGCCTCCCAGCACAAAGCTTTGTTTCTTTGTCTCCTGGACTACAAAAAAGCATCTGTGTGTTTCTCAAAGTCAGACGCCACCAAAAATACAGCGTTTGCTGTAACACAAATACAGGGAGCGCTTCTGTCTTACGAAATCAGATCAAAGCCCTAAAAGCTGCTAACTATGCAATGGAAGACTTTAAAAATCCATGGAAACACTGCAGTTCATGCCTGAAATGCCCACATGCAGGCGAAGGAGAAGAAATGGCTGTTTTAACATACAATACAGCCAGGGAGCAATTCCATCCCATCAATTTAACTTCAGAAAATAATATAAAACATACTCAGTCTTCCTGGAGAGTTGAACTAATCTCAGCAAAAATATTCTTACCAAATTACATGACATGAACCAAGAATGACCTGAAGTCTGGCTGAGCACAAAGCCTGGAGCAAAAATATTGTAAAGATACTTTCCCTGCCATGCCTTCTGCTTGCCTACCTAGAGGTATTTTATACAGCCCCAATCCCTGTGCCTCTGAACATATCATATCTTTGATACATTTAATCCTAAACAATCCCAGGGAGAGGAAAGCCATTCCCTAGGAAACAAACATCTGTTTATGGGGGGAAGGAGACTCAAGGATCAGAGCTCAGAAAACCTGTGTTTGTATCCTTTCCCTGTTAATCGTGTCTGGACTTCAGAGGTACACGGAGAGCAGGAGCAGCTGATGTGAGACTGGAATTTTTGGCCAATGTCTGATCCTGGGCTTCCATGTCCAGCCACTGCTATTCTCAAGGCACACGGACTGATCAACCTCTACAACATATACACTGCTTTTCAACAATCTCCCATAGGAACATTCTCACTTCTGTAAGTACTTACACAAGAGAGACCATGGACAGCAAACCCACAGACAGCACTAGCAGTAGGAAAGGGAAATAAATAGCAATACAAGAAAATAATGAGATCACAATTACACAATGTTTTTTTTTCTTGAGTCCCCCAGTAACATTCAAGTTATTTAGGTACCATCATCTCTCATTCTCACTACCAAGTGGCAATGGACAAATATATTTTCTCCAAGGTGAAGGATAACAAATACCAAAATGAATAAAGTTGGTCTTGTCTGCAAGCAGGACTGCAGAACCTGGCTTAATGAAAACTATTACACTGTCATATCATTTTTCTTTCAAATAACACATCTGCAGAAACACTTTCTTCTTGTTAGTCTCCTGGACATCAAGAAATGTATGAAATCTCTAACAGGATTGCAGGCCTGCTGCTCAGAAGCATTTGGTTAAGAATTCATATCCCACTGATTGCTATATTAGCTGTACTGCACTCTCACAAAAAAGGGTGAATGCTCAGAATTTTGAGCATTGAATTAACAGAAATTCAGTGAATACCCCTTTTATCTTAAAAGCTCTCAAACTCCACACCCTTCACAGCCCATTGAAAGCTCGGTGCAGTTGTTTCCATCAGCAAATTCCTTCTGCTGCGTCCTGGCATAGACCTCACTGTACCAGTGAAGCTGAAGGGAAAAAAACCTTCCCATTAAGAGCTTCCCACTTCAGGAGTGTATTTTTTCGGTTACTTTGTATTTTCAAACATCTCACCTAAATATTATCATGTGTTTGAAAACTGACACAACACCCCAGTCTCAAAAAACTGAAAAGAAAAACTCAGATTAGTTTTTTGTCTGTGAAAAGCTTTATGATGACTGTGGCAAACATCATAAAGTTTTACCGTGCTAAACATTTACAGTTAAGAAGCGAAAAAAATTTATACATGCAGCTAAAAACAAGTTTCAAATTCCTCTCAACAGCAATGTACCTTATGTCAGAAAAAAGAGAATCCACATATGAAAGAACTAAAAACTGCTACAGGTGAAGAAAGGAAAGGATTTCTTCCAAAATACAGTAAACAGTTTGAACTTCCTTATTTTCTTCATCATGTGCTCTTCCTGCATGTACTCCAAAAGGGTAACACTTCTTTGGACACAATCTGGCAGCACAAAGCAAGCAGCTGGACCTCTCAGTGGGATCCCACACAGACACTGTAGTTCATTCCCATGCTACACTTCCCAGGAACAGCACCGTAAATAGTAAATATTTTCTGTGATTTGGAATCCAATAGTTCATCACATGCTGTGATTCAGTAGGTCAGGCAAGAGATATTTCTAGATGATCCTAAAGCAACACCTTGTTATCTTGCTATTCCCACTGCTCTTTCCGAATGTTTTCTCTAGCAGCAGAAAATGGACCTCCCAGAATCTGGTAAGGAACAGGTCTAAAAATGAGCAGTAACAGGGTTAGAACTGATCAAGGACTTGACAGTCTTAAAAAAACAAAACAGGCAAAGCCAAGCCCAACCTGGAAACGTACATGTTTTGCATTTGAGAAAGTTCCATTTCAGAGCTGAAAATTATGCTTAAAACAAGTCATGAGAAAGAAGATAGAAAATAAAAATCAATTTGCCCTGTATCATTTTTATCCATACATCCAAAAACATGCAACTGTGAAAAACGCAGTGTCAAAGACCTGCACCTTCCTTTATCTCCTCTGTAAGCCAGTCTACATTGGCCAATTCCATATTTATATTAAAGAGCTAAAGGGAAAACACAGAAAAACCCATTTTAGTTAGAACAAATGTCATAGAAAACCGATAAAAAACAAAAAGGCATAAAACCCCTCTGGCTAGTAAAGGTTGGAATAACAATTTTTTTTTTTTTAGGTTACAGAGAAAAGATCCCTTAACGCACTCATCCTGACTCAGAGATACTAATAGTATCAGTACAGAGACAAGAGGCATTATGTACACCTGAAGAAGCATGTGAAGATATACCCAGGTGAATGCTAAACAGGAGCTTCTGAAGTTATATATGTTTAAATGAAATTACCTGGATTACTTGCAGAGAAGAGACTCCAAAAAAGGGGCTAATGGCTCTCTTTTGTGATCAACAAATTCGAGGAGCCTGGAGGAAAAGTGTTTGCACTTGGAATTCAAAGAGGGAGGACTGGACAGCCCAAGTACTTACAGGTCCAGCAGTCTAATGATGAGCAAGGCAAAATTACAGAATATTCAATACTGGACTTTAATAATAAAGAATTAGTGAGCAATAATAAAATCAATGTCAATCAAATTAAGTCTATGGAAAACAGATTCTGTCAAACTGAACTGACAGTCTTCTTGATGAGATTACAAGTTTGACCTATAAATTTTAAGAATGCCATTAAATCAACATTGATATACTTGGTCTTCTCTAAAGGACTTGATTTGGTACTGCTTATTAATTGACTAAAACAAAACTAACAGGGCACACATTAAATGGATTAAAAAAGCCAACAGATCTCTTACTGGGAATTGTGAACAGGAAATCACGAGAAAGACCTGTAGGAAAGCATCTATCTCAGGAAACAGATCTTGGCCCTAAATTGTTTATTTCCACCAGTAAGTGGAAAAAACCCAAACTCCTTGCTTGAGAAAATTGACTGCAGAAAGACAGGAGGAAGAGAGGATAAGTACAAAGAGGACAGAGGGAAAGCACAAAGTAATTTAAGTTCCTCAGTAAACCACAAATATACACACTTGCACAGCACAAAGATTACATCCTGACAAACCAAGTTAACTGTGCACTGTTAACTGAAGCTGTACCTGCACACTACTACATTAGTATTCACCTGAAGTACAAATTTATTTTTTTTTCTTACTAATGTCTGCACAAGGAGTTATGTATCCCAAATGCCACTGCTTGGTAAGTGAAACCAGACTAGAAATAATACAGCAAATGCTGTTTTCCTGTGGAAGCCATTTGCTCTATGTTTTTGACATTGAAGGTAACATGAATTTAAGTACCTACCAACCATTTTGTCAGTTACACCACTGGAAATTCTGAAGGCTTGATTTTTTTCTGAAAGCTATGCTCTAGCTCAAGCAGAAATTAATCCAGGGAACGTTTTGGCAGGATGTGTTAAGTGCTCTATAATCTCTTCTACTCTGAAGCTCTACAAATACACAGTTCCTGCTGGTTCTATGAAGAACAATCATTGCCACTTGCAAAGCAGAAGCAAACTACTTTCTCAAAGTCTATTGCAGGAAACTATTCTAAGAGCAACTCAGAGATGAGTACAACTTTTAATTGCCCACCTGTGACCAGATAAGTTAAAGAAATGGTTAGAAACATCCTTTTAATTTGGAAATAAATTACTGTGGAATGTAACATCACATTAAAGAACTATGGTCCCCACCATAAGCAGCCACTCGTGAGAACAAGCACAGAATGGGACAGCAGCGATCCAAACTGCCTCAAATCGTGGTTTTGTTGTCCCCTGCCCAAATGTAAAACCTGATTAAAGCTGCCCTCCTGACAGCCGTACCGCGAGCGCCAACACAATCCCTCCCTTCGGAAGTAGGGCACGTCTGACAGCTCATCTCGCATCAGCCAGGCAGGAGCCGTCAGACAGCAACAGCCTTCAGTCACCCTGCCTTTGGGACCAAAAGATAAATAATGCTCACCATGAATTCTCCACATCTCCCCAGATCCATTTTTGCCTGTTCAAACCTCGGTGAAATTTAGGGAAGGAACTGGTCACGGGGTGAGCTTCTCTCTATCGCAAAAGCTCAGTGCAACTTGCTGTCCACCTGTGGCTCTTCCAAGCAAACCCGCACATAACTCTTCCACTTTTCCCAGTGCTTCTCAAGACTGAGATGTTTGTAATAAATAGAACCTACGGATGGATGGCAGGGAGATTGTTTTCTGTCTTTTAAGCAAGAGTAACCAGAGAGAATTCTAACATTCAAGGCTGTCCCTGCGCCAGCAGGCAGGTCCATTTCAGAACACTACCCTGTGAGCCTTCAAACCAATTCAGAAGTCTTTTAAACACACTCCTGGGATGAAAAGGAATGGCTGCAACTCATATGAAAAGCTTTATGAAGTAGAGGATTTTGGAGAAGGTTACATAAATATCCTTGAGATGATATATTCATAATGTACAAAGAGGGTCAAGTGAAATGGCTTTCATTTTTTTTTCTTCTTGTTGTTTCCACAACAGTCACCAACAAATAGAGCTGTTCACCTTAAAGAGGAGGTAAGCTACAGAGAGAAAATTCAGATCAAGGGAAAATGAGATCTGATCACGAGACCAGTTCAAAATCTGCTCCTTGTCTGATGCTTTTTTATACCAGTGATGTCGGTCTCATTCATCCTCCACCTCTTTAGCAAGGAGAATCACCTGCTGTCACCCCAGCAATGCACACTGCAGTCTCAGGAGAACCAAACCAGAAGGGAAGCATCTTCTGCACACAGTGCTCCTAGGACCAAACAATTAAGCTAAGGCTGTCACTGTCACAATTCACTGCAACCCATCTATGAAGGGGAACTTGTTCTGTGCTTAGTGCAGCTCTATCACAGCACCCATTCAGTCTATAGCTTATTTACAACACAGACTCCTTATGTCTGTACAAACTAGGATTCATTCAATACACGTTGTCCACTAACAGCAAGAAAACATTCTCCCCCTATTAACTCTCACTTTTGCAAGAATTTAGGGAAAAACACACAATCTTTCTCAAAGCAAAAAACAGACAAGCATGAGTGATAAATCACTTGTTTTTTGCTTTTTGTAGGAAGGTGTCTGGGTAGAAGCTTTGTTTTGGAACTTTCCATCAAACTACTATATTTGAGCTATCCTTAGTTCTTTTGAGAAGATCTCACCCCTCTACCATAGGAAAGGTCAGCTGTATTTAAATGCAGTCCAATACAGAACCCCAGATATGCTGTGATGCTACAGTGCGCCTACAATTAAGAAGCATGATTTGTCCTTGGTTAAAAACAGCCACCAGCATTATTTGAGTTCAGTAGATCCTTAAAGTACTACTGGAGAGCAAAGCCATGTTGCAGACTAACAGTGAAACGCACTTTTAACAGATGCCCTCCTAAGAAACATGCCTATACTCCACAAAAAAATAAAGCAAAGCCAACTCCAAACCTCTGGGAAAAATCCTCTATGTTCCACAGCTAGAGCACCTGCAAAGGCTACACAATGACACAAAGATCCTCAGATGGGACAAGACCCCTCAAGCAAACTCTCCTCCTAAGGCATCAGAGCCCTGATACCCAAACAGCTATGGCACTCCCCCCATCAGGTATCTGCACAGGGAAAATTCCTATCACTGCCTTTATGCCAGAGAGACTCAGCCAAAAGCTCATTCATGCAGGAGTGAGGCCTTTTTCGGGGAGCTCAAGGGGAGACATGAGTTGCACAATGAGGTCCCATGGGAGCCCTGTGCACACAGGATTTAATAAACTCCAGCCCAAGTGGAAGGGGCTCCTTGCACCAGGCCTTCCCCAAAAGAGACGCTGCTACGTGATTAAAAAATCCCCCAAAGGAAGCCCTTGCAAACAGTGTGCTACATCCCACGTAAAACTCTCCCTCGGGGAGAGGATAAGAGAGGGAAAATGAACCAGACATACAGACACCACTCACTCAATTTTAATATCTGAATGGGAAGTGCCAGATACCATGACAACAAGCCTAGAAAAATAAAAGAGGAATAAAAAGAAGTGTTGCCCAAAATGTGAAACAAATCCTGTAAATGTAGCTAAAACAAATTATTAGTGCTGGTGAGGTAACTGCAAGCCCTGGACCTTCACATGTCACTGGAAGGGAGCCACGAGGACCTGGACACAGTGACCTCAAAATCAAAGCAAGACTCCCCAAACCCATCTGCAAGCTCCATGCAACAGAGAGAAATGTCATTGATCCAGCACCTTGAGTTAGAAAGCTTGATTTTGCCAGGCAGTGCCAGAGGAGATTACATGAGTTTTGTCCTCTTCTGTAGTTCTGAAAAATCTCTTAATGCAAGATGGTGTAATTTAATGTCTTGATTTTCAGAGATGCTGAAGCAGTAGCAGTTCTTGTCTAAATTAAATACCAATTGACAGTAACTGCCATTTTGCAAAATTAGATACAGTAATTATTTTCACTTTAGAATGGCCCCATATATCCAACTCCCAACACAGAACAAGATGGAGCACGCTCTGACAGCCTGGGGCTGCCCAGTGCCACGAGATCCTTCCAAAAATCCTACCCTTGCAGAAACTTCAAGAAGGGCTTCCAAAACCACATGACTACTCCATTTTATACTCAACCACACCAGCAAGGTGAGACACACCTACTCTTGAAAATCGTGCCTTACAGTCTTCTAAAAGCTTCTACCATTTCAGATGTTCTGCATATCACCTGAAACAAGGCTTTGCTCTTACCTGCAGACAACAGGGTCCAACCAAGTCAGCTGTGCCACTGCTGTGCTTGAGGACATGGACTAATCTGCCTGCAAAGTTTAAGCTGCACTTCGAGACTGACTGCTGACTTGGCTAGAGTCTTCTGCAGTTCCCACTACCACAGCATGGAAGCATTTTACCTCTAAAAAACACACCTTTCTTCACAAACACCACTGAGGAAAGCACTTTTGTTCCTGTTATAGAGAAGAAAAACTGAAAGGCATCACAATTTCCAAGGTGAACTTGGACAGAGCAACACAGGCATTAAAACAAGGAGCTAAAACTGCAGCTCCCCCCCTCTAAGACTGGAACCTTATCATTGGCCCATTGAGAGTTGTGCTGGGCTAGAGATATCTTGTAAACAACACACACATTTCATGTTCTGTAGAATATATTATCCTCCTTTTTCTTTTTTGTTTGCTTGCCTTTATCAAGTTTCTTTAAATGCAAAACTGGATTTTCAACATGGGTGTGTTCGTACTACTGCAAGCAACTGATTAAATAGGTTTTGAAAAGCTACTGCTCCTGACATACACAAGACAAGTGAGTTCCATTTCTGAACAAATATTTGGATTTTGCTCCCCTCAGTTGACATCTCTTGCTTCCCTTCTTTTCATCTTCTCCTCCCCCTTCCTTCAAGGAGCACACAGCCTCTGAATTAGCAGCTGTTCTGAGAAGAGCAAGGCTGCACTCCTCCCTGCTTTGTCCCAGAACAGAACAGGGACTGTACTATAAAAATCCAGTGTTCTGGGGACAGGCATGAATGGACAAGAAACAGCCATGACTTGTCTATCCTGAACAGTAAATTCAATGCTGAAGAGACGACTTAAACACAAGAATGCAGACATTAGAAACAAACAGGCTAAGTGAAAACAAGATTCAGTGAGAAAAAGTGAAAACAAATAGAACCAGAAAAAAACCCCCTGAATGTTGTAGCAGCACAAAAATGGTTATCAGCAGTGTGGGCAAAAAATCTGCAAAAGGAATTGAAGAAGTCACTGCATTATACTAAGCATGCACTACGCTGTGGGAAGCAGTTCTCATCCCAAACAGGGGATGTCACAGTGGGGAAAAAGGACACAGCATCACTGGACAAGCAGTACAGAAAGAATGGTAAAGACCACACAACTCCAACAAGGAATGTATGCACCAGAGAAAAGGAAGGCAAAGAACTGAAGGTAAATCTCTGCAGTCACGACGTTTTAAAAATAAGACCTAAGGCTCAAGAGTGACTTAAGATACAAGCTTAGAAGTGTTCAGTGTTAAAACACTAAAATATGGTATACTTTGATGAAATTGGACCAAAGTGAGATAGAAAAGCCCACAGATATTTCAAATGTGTAAAGACTACAAGTGAAGATGAAATATTAGAAGTGTGCTGCTTTTAATATTGTTACTCAAAAAAAGATGAAATTACAAGAGGGTAGAAAGAATCATTGTCTGGAACCAAAGAGAAAAGGCACTCCAAGAACATGAGCCAGCAGGTCACAGAAGAGGCACACGCTTCATTACAGCAGATGTATCTTCCCTCCTGCATATCATCCCAAATGCTGGCACTTCTGAAATTTAGATGAAAGTAGAATGCAACTAAAAATTTAATACTGAACAATGGACCAGAAGCTGAAGGCAAACCAAAAGAAACAGTGATTATTCACTGGTCAGGCTTCAACCAAAGGCACAGTAAGTTCAGAGTACAGGGAGCCCATACCTTACCACATGCAGTTTTGGTGCAAATGTACCAAACTTGTATGAAAAAGGGCAATGCCCAGAGTCACAGCTTAGGAGAAGCTCCACTAGGAAATGAAGGGCATTAGAAGAAAGGAAAAATGACAGAACCAGGATAGAGCCTCTACACAGACCAAGGTTCCTACTTTCATGAAGTGTCAGAACTGCAGAGTGGAAAGAGTCCTGTCTCAACAAAAATCTTGGTTCATAGGCTAGAGATTTTTATTAAAAGGCCAAAAACATACTCTGTCAATAAGAAGGAAGCAAGTAGAGAACATGGGGAAGACACAGCCAAGATCTGAAAAAGCCAGTGCATCAGCAAACTTGGAATAATCTCATGTAGAAATGGTGGCAGCAATGCTTCCAGTCTACAGGAAATGGCAGAGGGACATAGAACTGGAGAAAAACAAGAGTATGTTTTGTAAAACAAGCATATTAAGCAAGACATAATATTATACTGCAGCATCAATATCTGAAACCTGTTTGACTGCAAACTCAAAAAGCCCTGGTAATTTTGTCATTAAATGATTTAATTCAGAAACACTTAAGGTTTTGTACCTCAGCCTCTGTCAAACAGCAAAAAACAAAAGCCATAACAATACTAACAAATTTCACAGTAATTCAGAACAATGACTCTCAATACCTGCTCTGTCTCATCAACAGCCTACTAATTAAACTCTGAGCTCTACTAACCACTTTTTCCAATGCACAGAGGAAAGTAATTTATTACAGACTGAAATACAAAATTTAATATTAACAACACAACCCGTGACTGCAGCATTTTTAATCTGATCAGCAGAAACATAAATGAAAGCTGCAGCCTGACAGCTCAGAAGGTTAATCTGTAATAGTTAGATTTACGTAGATGTCTTTACACAGCATCTGGAAAGATGCTGAGAAAGGTAAAGCCACTTCATCATATTCCAAAACATGCTACCTATAAAAATTTTGTTATGCGCTGATAATTAGACTGCAGAGAGCCTCACCATGAATTTGTTTCAGCTTTAAGACAGAGCTTCCAAGAATCTTAAAGCAAGAGCAGGAATTTAAGTTTGGTTTCAAATGTTCATAACATTCCTTTTAGGTACCTGCAGGTAAAAAAAGTAATGAAAACTACTTCAAGGAGAAAATATTATGACTTTGTGTGCACATACTATTTAGTTCTATCACAACCTTGGTAATTTTTTTGAGAAGAATGTTAGCATGAATATGCTCCTCAGTAAATTTTCTCCAGCATAAAAATTCTGCTCTTTTCAAGGTGGCAGATTTCTGCCATTGTTGGCTGACCACCACTAAAACCAGTGCGATTTCTGTGATACACAACTCTTACAAAAGGCTTTTCACAATATTAAGCAGGTAAGTGGTCAATAAACTTGTTCCTTTTGTTTCCAGTTTGGCAAAATACCTAACCTGGAGCAAGAGAGGACCACAACAACCAAAATGAAGGCACCAGAGCAGCTATTCCAATGCAGCAGAAAGCATAAGGGAAAAATATGTTACCAGTCAAGCTCCCAAGCTGCTCATGTTTGGGGCTGGGTTTTTTGTTTT
>VYZP01020270.1:101946-128484 GCA_013400635.1 Hypocryptadius cinnamomeus
TGCCCATTCCCAGAAGCCAAGGTGAAGATCACCTTGGCAGAACTCTCTTGGCTGAAGAGAAAACAAACAGCTTGCTAGGGGGAAGTCAACTGATGATGGATCAGCTCTGTAAGACAGAAGGGACAAGGACGCCCTGGCTCACTGATTCAGAGAATGAGCTACTGCAGGCAGGTCAAGTAACCCTGGTCACAAGTTTACTGAACACCCTCTGAAAGTCAAGAAGAAACTTCAAATGCAGTGTTGGTGAAAATTAGCCTTGTGAAAAGGGAAAGCAGGAGGCAGATCACTTTCCAAAGCATTTGGACTGGTTTTACACAGGTCACTTCTGTTCCTGGACAAGCTATGTAGCAAAAGCACAGGGGAACCAGGCAGAGGTGACAGCCACAGTACAGCTGTGCTGCTCATAGGTGTGGCTGGAGGGCAGCACTCCTTGAGCAGCAGGGAATGGAGAAACAATGGCAAAGTCAGCCTTGGAGCCCTGACAGACATCTGTGTGTGCTGTCTGCTGCTGCCCCACAGGACCCTGCCCCAGCTGGAACGGAGTGCCTTGCTAGTGGCTGACAGTCTCCCAGAGCTTTCCTGGCACTCACATTCCTTTCCTCCCCTTTCTCCTTGGGCTAAAAGGAAAGAAAAGAAAAAGTTAGAGAGAAGCAGCTGTGCACAAGTGCTGAAGCACAGGGTCTGGGATTCTTGAGGAGAGGGCAGAATGATCCAAACAGGAGAGAGAACACTAGAAGCGAAGGGTGGAGTGCCACCAACAGAGGGCTGCACCAGAGCCATTTCACTGGCTGTTCCCTGGTAGACAGCTTATCTTCAACACAGGTGATAGGAGGGATGGAAAAAAGCCTCAGCATAGCAGGTCAGCAGACGCTAGAAAGCCTCACAAGTAACCTTGTATCAGCAGGTCATGAGCTCGGAGGTGTAGGCGAGCCTGTGCTGTTGAGGAAAATCACCCTGGTAATCCTTCCACACTGGGCTTGATGGGATGGTGATGGTATTTACTCAAACCAAGCAGCAAAAACTGAAGAATACTCTAAACATGCATTAGAGGCATTTAATACACTTCAGAAGCAGCTCAGGATTGAAACCAGTGAAGTTAATTAGAAAGCTCTTTTGCAGCACAAGGGCCATGCCTGCTTGCTCTCTACCTATTTGCCCCAACACTCATTTCAATTGCTTTTTTCCAATAATCAAGAAATCAAAATTCTTTTGTTCGCCGGCACAGAGTCTGCACCAGGGGACTGCAGAGAAGTGATAAAGAAAATGATGGATGCTAATTTGACCATTTTCCTCAGCGTTCAGCACAGACATCAAACCACACAAAAAACATTTTAGAGATCCAGCACTGAGACACTCGCTACCATTTCTGTGTCTCCTCCCCCACAGTGCTAAGTTCAGATACTTAATGCAAGTGTTCATTAAAATAATCAATATTTGGGGATTGTCTTGAATCTGCAGCCCTTAAAATAGGATATGCAACATGGAAATTACGTTTATCTCTGCTCCAGAACAGAATATACTTCAGGAAATAAGCTGTAAAAATAACTAGGATATGAAATTAAGATCAATTTATCAAAGGTCTTTAATAACATTCAGAGCCATATATTTAGTCCTTTAAAAATAATTCTAGATTTCAAATTTAAAAGACTCTGAAACATGTCTGGTTTTCCATATCTTTTAATATTTCATTCTCCGCATAAAACTAAAAAAATAAAGCACAGTCTGTATTCCATCTGATGAGCAGAAAGAATTTTTTATTTTCAGTTCCAAACTACATTATCTTAGACTTCTGCTTCTCTGGGCACTTGACTTTCAGCTGCACTAACACTGCTCTGACCACTCTTTCCTCACCGAATTTGTCTATGCATTCAACACAAAGAAGCAACTTCCATACAAATCTCCTTTACCTAATAAATACAGTGGGGCCAATGTACAGTCACTTCCTGAAAAACCTAAGGCAATTCACCTAATTTGGTATTATTTTTTCAGACAAAAGAACTCTAGCTGAGTACTGTGCTGTATAAATATTTTTCCTATTTCAGCAAATACCAACTCTTTTGCTTTCAAGGAAGTCAAATGCAAGAACTCCACTGCTTCTTACAGAGATTTCCTATACAGTCAATTTGAGGGGCACTACTAAATATGGCCTTTAAATGCAATCAAGCCAAATGCCAGAAACATATATTCAATTTATGGTGAACACCACTGCATGAAAGCATTCTTCCCCCTGCTCTGAAGGACTGTATTAATTCCCCTCTTCTACCAGAGCAATGAAATTGCTGCTAACACAGTTCAGGGCAACAAGATCCGTGCCAAATAAATGATCAGAGATCAGTGACTAGTTACCACTGCTTTACAGAGAATTACTAAAAACCCCTTCCAAGTCAACAAGGGAATAAACTACCTCTACAAGGTATTTTTCTCCTAAACCCTGTTATTAGGTGGGCTTATGCTATGAGGCATGAGTGTTTACATACTTTCTAAAGAGTTTATAAGTCTTATCTAACATAATCCTTGCATTCTATAATCCTATCTGTTTAATGTATTTTACGTGGGGAAAACCGCTGGAACCAGTAATATCTCGAAATGGAAGGCACTTCCAAAGCACAATCAGTGAACTGGACATCAAATGCAGAAGTAGTTTGTGTTCAGGTTAGACTTTCAGTCATCTCAGATCAGGTACCCTAATGCTGAGTTTCACTGTAAGCTATATTGATCTGCATATGGATTTTTTTTTTTTCTTTCCACAGGACACTTCTGGCACATCATTTTACAAAATGATTAAAGAAAAGGTAGATGAAACACCACCAGCCTTTGTATGTGAACTTTTCAGTGAATACATGTTCTATCTGCAGCTTCTAAGCATAAATAGCTGTGAACTATTTCCCTTAAATAAATCTTTTCTCCCCTTGACAAAGCAGCACAATTTCACTAATATCTCCGCAATTTCCAGTTTAAGTGTTTCACCTGCAGACTTAACCATGCAATAGTTACCTATTATCACAAACTGCCTTTCCAAAGGCCTGTTCCCTGTAACTAAATTTAACCATTAGTCCCATTTTTGCTTTGTCTCTTTACATTTTGATGAGATTCCAGAGTCCTCCTTTGACTCCAACCCAGATGGACCCACTGGGACCTTCTGGTTACTACTCTATCATGCCTCAAAATCTTCAATTAAAATACATAAAATCTGGCTGCTGCAAACACTGGGCCAATACTAGGTTATGTCTGCTTACCAGGGAAAGCTTCAGTTTTCCTGCTACTGCACATCTGCCATTAGACCCCAGAAATTCCCTCCTGGAGAACACAAACACTCCTGCCTGCCTTCGCTCCTGCCTCCCTGGGCATCACCAGTGTGCAGTTAATGGCTTCTGCTCCTGGGGATACAGACCTTCTCCATTCCTTGCCTTCCAAATGCAGATGCTGAAATTAAGGCTGCTTAATTGAGCTCCAAATTTCAGCAAACTGCAAACATGCAGCTCTGAACAGCATGTTCTAGATAGAAACACACTAGTTCCCCATCATTTGGTTAAATAAAATCTGGGTCTTTGCTTGTTACAGCAGCAGCTTTTCAATATGGGCTTCTCATTTTACAGGAAAGCTGGAAAAATTTCTTTCTAGACTGCACGTAATACCAACTCAGTGTGGACAAACTTCTGGATTGAAGGAGCAGAACAGCCTTCCCAGGTCAACAATTTATTGGTTTCCACAGAAGAACGACCACTGCACACTTCTAATGTGAAAAATACCTTCCTGTACTCTACCAATGCTGCACGATTTCTGATTCTGCCATTTTAGTAGGTTTTGGTTCTTGGATCCTATGCTTGAACATCCAATCCAAGGAGGAAGGAGAGGACAATCCATAACTTCTAGAGAAGACTACAGATAAAGCAGTATTTCCTTCTCTCCTTTTCACTCACTGATATTTAAATTATACTTACAATGCCATGATTATTTTTGAACTGTGGTTTTAATCTAAACCTGCATCAGTACTATTATAAGTACCTGAAACTAAAGTGAAAGGCTTCAATCTTAAAGGAATTGCAAATTCAAAAAAGAACAATTGAAAAACCCCAAAAACAGAGTTACATTCTGGGCAGAGGAACAACGAAGTTCCTGATTATACATGCAAAGAACATTAAATTGTACCACACACTAGAATTATGCAAACCCTGCCATAACTTAAGGGATGCAAAGAAATCTTGTATCAATAAATATTCTGCTTTACAGTGTTCCTGGATCATTTGAAGATGCAAAAGATTTGCAAGCCAAAGATTTTTGGATACCAACCATCTGAAGATTCAAAGAGGTAAATTCCTGGGTAAGTTACAGAGAAACAACAACAAAAAAAGGCAAAAAAAAGCTACCAAATGAATTAAAAAATTTGTAACAAACATCCCCTTCTCCCACACACAAACTATGTCAACAAGGACAACTCAGAGGGCCAGCAGCACTTACAGCGTCTGACGGACACTACACTGACTGGATCTTTTGTTTGCAAACACAGGACAAAACAAGTTCAGCATTTCTTCCCTGAAAATTCCCATGAATTCAAGCCCTCTCCCTCAAGCGATGAAGATATTTGCCACTGGTTTGCTTCAGACAAAATAAGAAATAAAGAGCATCTGCAACACTCTAACTTAGCATTTCTGGTTAGTGCTGAGCCTCAATCACATGTATCTGAAGCCATAGGTTTCCTCCCTGAAGTCACCTCCTCTCATCTAATGCTGTTCTAAAATGTTTATGCCACTTAGCTGTTTTTTTTTTAACCCACGTTCCTTCTCATTTTTTGAGCGCAGCTGATTAAACCTGAACAACTGGGTTGTTGGACGAAATATGCTGTAGCTATGAAATGGTACAGCAGGGACCAGTTTCACTGTTAATTTAAAATGCTAGAATTAATTAGGTAGTGTAAATGAAGAATTTAATAAGCACACTTTACAACCACAAGTTCTGCTTTTATTAAACACCCCTGCCAAACGAAGGCAACTATCTTCAGTCTGTTTTTCCTTGTCTCATTCCCTTAAAATCTCTGCAGCGGAAAAAAAAAAAACCCAAACCATTTTTGCTATTGGAACCCCTCCCCCATAGTTAAAATGTATGCCTGACTTCCATCTCCTCTCTCAAGTCATTAGCATCTTTAAAAAATGCTACTGTATATCCTGCCTGTTCTGAGAAGCTACCAAACAAAACCCAAGTTTACGATTTTGGTTTTGAATACCAAATTAAAGGCTGTCTTAGAAGCTGTCATTCCTATTCAACTCAGTGCGGTGTACTACCAAATTAGCATAGTTTTTTAGTAAAGGAATATGCTTGTTTTAACATGTGCCTTTCCAAAGCGAGGGGGCAACTCCATAAACCAATTTTATTAAAAACTCCTACTACTGTTCTAAGACTGCAAAAAGACTTGGAGCAGATGACTATTCCTGTCATTGTTTAACCAAATTTAAAATTAATAAAAGAGTTCAGGTCATGAATTTTATTGGAGAGATCCAGTATGTTTAAAAAGACTTTCTATACCTTTTAACTCCTTGAAAAAACCACTTCAGAAGACTCAACATTATTCCCCCCAAAAAAACTTTGCAGCTCCTTGACAAGGGAAATAGAATCTTTTACATGAGCCAATTCAATGCTACCTAGCTTCAGAAATACATTTGAGAATTTCTACTATGGTTTTACCAGGATAACTATTTAATCATGATTTGGTTTATGACCTTTTCTATTTTTCTTGAAGTGAGCTCTCTACAGCTTTTTATTCTGACTTTTTTTGATTTGCCTGATAATTCAGCCCAGCAAGAAGGAAGCAAATGTACAATATATGAAGACAAGCCAGACTTTTAACAGAAAGAACAGCACACTTGTTTAAAGGCATAACAAAACAGAGCATGCTTAGCTTAGATTTATTAAAGCCACAAAATTTTCAACAGAAACAATGAAAAATCCAAAAGCAGGCAAAATCTAAACTATTTCACATCTTCATTGCTTCAGCAATAGCTTAAGAGTTCACTGGATTTTTTTGCAATACAGCTTTCACTGTCAGAAAAAATACTTCTATTGATTTTTAATAAGGAAAAAGCAAAGAACCCCTGAAAAGCCAGTCATTCCTCTTGCAGCCTACTGGCATACCTCCACCCCTCCCCTCGCAAAAAACCAGTCCAGGGGCCTAATGAAGAACATGCTTACATGATGATCCAGAAAGATGAGCTGGGTATGACCTCAGTACATTTCCATTTTGTTACTCTCCGTGTTCTAAGAACCTTAAAAACATGAACTGCTTCTGGCAGAGGACTGCATTTGATTTACTAACTCTGAATTCAATGTGAGGAATGAATATGCATCCTCAAATTCAGCAATGTTGCACAATGCCTTGATAACAGGCCTGAAAATCTTGGCAGATGAAATTTTGTTTTCAAAAACAGCACAGATAATTTGGAGAACAATATTTTTTTTTGCAAATATGGCTCTTTTGTACTTGTATCACCTCTTAAAACAACATGTAGGGGTGATGTCCTCAAGGCATCTGCACAAGTTTTTATTAAAGAATGATCACTAAAATACTTTAAAGGAACCAAAGATTTATGCACTTTGTATAGAAAGAAAAAGCATAGGCAAAAGAACTACCCAAGAATATGACAGAAGATCATATAGCAAATTTCTCATATCTTCAAACAGAAAGACAAAAGCCTGGAGATGGAATGAAACAAAAAGAATACTGTTCCTTGCTGATGAAGTCACGGCTCTCTGTCCAAAGACAACCCATTCCCTACGAAAACAACACTGAATATCTTAAGTCCCGAAAATATATTGTAAGAACATCATGAATTTGAAGGATAAAGTAGTAAAAGCTCATGAAGCACAAGATGAAAATTCAAGCTAGGCACCCTAGACTCCTGTAGATCAAGGTTTCACTTCTGCCTGAAATAACTGAACTAACCTTCAGTTAAATTTTTCAGATTATTTTCAGCCTAGAAGAAAAACAAAGGCCTGTAGAAAAAAACCCAAAGTAAATAAAAGTCAATTCCATTTTTCCATCTTCTTTTCAGAACACCCGAAGCTGTGGCCAAATCAGAAGATTTACTGCAATAGATACATCATGGTCAACGTGCTAAAGAAAGCTCTGCTGGACTATACTTGTGAGGACTCAAGCTGCCCTGCAGCTACTGCCATTTGTTATGTGCCTTGTGCTCAACCAGAGCATTGCTGTGTGTCGGGAAGTAAACAAAAAAGAAACATTGCATGTTGAAAAGCACTAAGCAGATCATGCTAACGCTGCCAATACAATGGCTGCCAGGATGTTATAGAAGCAGGTACGAAGATTTGCATTTTAATTCCTCATCTTCCCATGGTGCCTCTTCCCACAGAGCACACACCCAAGTTGCCAGGAGAGCCTCTGAGGGGAGCTGACTCCTTTTTTGGAACCCTTTCTCTCCCAAGGCTGCTGCTCTCTGTGCTAAACATAACAGCACTGGTGATGCACTGAACAGCAGTGAAATTTCAGCTGCTCCCACCTACGGTGCGAGTAGACACACAACCTAGAAAACTAACCTATAAAGCAAGCTATAAAAGCTGATTGTTCATCCCATCCTGTGCACCAGTGGATTCCTGGCTGCAGCAGCAAGGATGTGGATTAGGCCAGGTGCATCTGCACCCATCCACACCTCCTCCAGTGACAGTGCAGACCTCTCCTTGTTGAGGCAGCATCTGCCATGGGAGGCTTTTATTCTGAAGGCACCTACCAACGGGTGCTGCTTCATATGAAAAAGGATCCCTTCAAACTAAAGTGTTTTTGGGGACCAGAGTTAATTAACTATTATCTACAGATGTCTGAATGAAATCCAGAGCAGCATGTCTCAACTACAGCCCACTGCTGCTCCAGAACACCATGGTCAATAAGCTGTGGTGGACACGCAGAACCACCTCACTTCACAGTGTTCTTAAACAGGCAGAAATTTAACCAGGGTTTGGTGAAGCTCAAATGGCAGAGTCAGAATTAGGAACCGTCAGTTGGCTCAAGCCATTCAGACAAGTCCATGTTAAATGAAATGGGAATGAACAGGAAAGCAAGGCCACTGTCTAAGCTCTCCTGCAAGAAGCTGCACAGTGTGTAACACATGCGGACTGGCAATGCTCAGACTTCTCCTCCAGATCTGTAGAGGCTGAGAGACAAGGGGCTTCTCAGCTGTTCCAGACCCAGTGCGCAGCACTGAAAACAAAAGGTTTGCCCCTGAAGTTAAGCACTGCATCTGCTGCGTTCTCTGTGTTAGCACTTGCAATACAAAAGCACCAAAGTTCTGCTGACCCCAAACACAAGCTGACCCTTACCAGGCAAAGCCCACAACGCGAAGCGCTTACCTGTGATTTTGTCTCTCACGAGCTTGCAGGATTCGATTTCACCAATGCTCCCAAAGAGACTCCTGAACTCCTCCTGGGTCATGTTCTGGGGTAAATAGTTGACTATGAGGTTGGTTTTGCTGTCATCTGTAGCAGCCCCTGTCTGCATGGGGGAAGGGCAGTTTCTACTGTTGCTGGAGGGTCCATTGGTTGTATTGGAAGTAGGGCCATTCGACACCTGAGGCTCCATGGTGCTAATTATCTATAGCAAAATAAGAGAAAGGGGAAAAAAACCACCCTTAAGTTTCATAGATACAATAGCTATTTTTAAAGATACTTACAAACGAATGAGTAGGTAGCATTCATGGCCAATTTAGATACTTCAACAAAAAAACCCGGCTTGATTCCTCTGTTATTGTTGCAAAGTAGGTCATGCTAGTCTTTGGCTGTGAGCATATACTAAGATGCAGTTAAAAAAAACCTTTTTTTGTTAATGCGAAGCTGATTTCTGCTTTCATCACGCAGCCATTTTCACAAATGTAAATTTAAACCACATAAATTTAATTATAATTTAAGGTAATAATCATAATTAAAATTATAGTTCCATTAAATCAGATGAAGTAAGTGTATGGCTCTATATGAAAAGGTAAAATATTTTACCTATTTAATAACTGTATCACAGAGTGCAATGACAACAACATTAACCAGGCACAGTCAATCTGCACCGTGTCATCACTCAGCTTGTCTTCAATTAATAAACTTGGTGTCCCAAGACATACCATTGACTGGTTCCAGTGATGACCTATATTCTCCACCTATATTTTCCACTAATGAACTGACACCTCTTTAAATAATAAAGCCCTGGATTTGCAGTCTTCACAGATACAAAGGTCATCAGGTATTTACTAGAATCAAAAAGGTTTAATCAAAGAAAGGCTTATCAGGCACAGGTGAAGGCAATTATAACAAGCATGTCTACCTTGAAACACAAATCTCCAGTTTTCACGGAAGAGACTTAAATAAACCTTTCCAAAAAATGACAAATAAGAATGCAGCTTAGCAAAAAGTGTTGCAGGACAGTAGCTCCATTGTCACTAGTGTCACCTGTCACGTGAGCAAAGCTGCCTGCATGTTTATCTGCAGAACACAAGTTCTCATCCCACAACTGCACACGCAGACAAAGGAAGCAGAAAACCTGGGGTACTTTGAGCATTTTCTGTATAATTTGCCTCTACTGTGGGTTCTAGCCCATCTTCACTGTGCCCAGTGCTGCCAAAGGAAGGGACAGCTTAGCCTCAATTCTGGAAAAATTAAAGCAATACAAATGGTGGCTTTTCCTGCCTGCTGGGAGGTTCGTAATGTGCAGCTTCACTGGAATGGAAGATCATCCCTCAGATGGGCTCAGCTTCCCTCCACCAGAGAGCCAGTGATGCAAACTTCTGCCCCAGGCAGGAGATTCCACTGCCCAGGGACAGTGACAAACACGGGAGAACAGAGGGCTAAGGCACCACACACTCTGAACCTGGTATTCTGCCGATCCTGTAATTATTATAATTACTCAAGACTTAATTCGCTTTCTTTTTAAATCCATGGAGGTACATATTGTGACAAATTAGGCCTGTAATTCAGGGGATGGGAACAACCCCCCCCCCCCAAAAAAAAAAGGGTGTCTATTCTAAAATTAACTGCAGTAGGGTGGCTCAGAGTCTAAATAGGTTATATTCTGGTCATGTCTTTTTTTTTTAATTGAAATGCTTCAGTGTTAGTTTAATGCCTCATTTAGGAAATAACCCTCTTTTTTATCAATGGAAATAAGTTTTGAATTACCATTATTTTTATTATCAAGCCCAGGAATAGCTACTTGGTTTAACAGCTTTTAAATAAAAAGAAGCCTTGCCACATTGTGCTTAACAGAAATGCCTTAAAACCACACAGCAGAATCATTTTGAAAATAAACTGCACAAAAATAGTCACTTCTTGAAAGACATGGGCACATCCAAACCAGAATCCCCCTGCCAATTTTACCAGCCACGTGGCACCAAGTACTGCTGGCATCCTTGGCCAAGCTGTGCCAGCCCCACACACTCTTCCTTCAAGATTCCCCCTTCTACCCGGCATCGGCCATACTGCCTTCCCTTCTCCAAGCTAATTCCACCCATGTATTTACTCACACGTACTACTTAAACGCTTCAGATGCTGCTAAATCTGTTTAGCTCGGGATTCCAACTGGAAGATCATCCTTTGATCTCCGCACCTCCGCGACCCCACGGCTCCGAGCTCCGCCAGCAGCTGCTGCGGGGCCGGGGTGCGCACCCCAAGGCGGCCGCGCTCCCGCTCAGCACAGCCTGCTCCTACAGGCTGCATCTGCAGCCACCCGACTGAAATTTGGGGGAAAAAATCCCAGTTCCGACGCTAAGGCACAGCCAGGGGATGAGTGAAGCAGCTGACATGGTTAACGGCAGCTTCCTGCGCGCCGTTACATCACTGGACCGTATTCTTCCCAATGTAAAACCCCACAAGGTAAGCTGCAGTTTTAGGGACTGATCCTGCCCCTCTGAAGCTGGCAGGGATACCACACCTCTGGTTTCAGTTTCAGCAGAAGCAGGACTTCAGCACAACACACCGAGGAAGGTGCATCACCTATTATTAGCAACAGACTCAAAAGCTATCTATAGTTCCCGGCGGTAGACAATAACCCTGGATCTTTTAAAATCTGTGAAAGAAAAAATTCCTAACTGGTTGGTGTCCTACTTAGGCATTTTGCAAATGCTTTTTAGTTAAATTTTCAGCATTCATACTTTCCCCACCAAGCAAAGGAACAGAATTCAACCCAAGACATTTAACACATTCAGAACATTAAGAGTAAGCTGCTCGGTAAAAATCTGTTCCTGAACAAGTACATTTCCTCATATACCTCAAAGTATCTTGGCATAAACTAATTTTGCACCAGGTGCCAGGTTTTCTTCCTAGTTACTCTCAACTCCAATTAGGTTTTCCTGACTTTTTAACAGTAGAACGGAAAACCAAGGCACTTATTTGCCCTTCAAATTATTGCCAAGTCATAGGTTACTGAAAATCCATTTGCTACATACATATTAAAAAAGATAATGGATAGAGAGAAATGCTGAAGAATTATAAAAAGCATTTCTGATAAAGGACTTCAGACTTTTTTTTTTTAACGGCACAATTTTAAGTCTCCATTTACAGAGTGATTTCTGTGCAAAAGCAGTTCTGTAGCAGAGCTTGCATTCGAAGCTCTCACAGGCACAAAGGAATAACACTTACTTTAGGTGTGCATACTGACTCCTGCCATGAGTAAAACTTACATTACTAATGGTAACCAAAAGGTAAGCCCTGGCTCTCCTTCCCAGACATTTGGTCATGTCCCTGCCATGCCTGAAGCTCAAACCCCAGGCAGAGTTCAGTGTGCATGCACTGGGATGTTTATTGTCAAGCTCTGTTTTTAATATTAAAGTAGCTGTTGATTCCACATCAGTCAGCACATTACATAAGAGGAATATTATTTATTCAAAGATATTTCAACATGACAGTTGCTGTATGGTTTTTTTCCCTCAATCCACAACACTAAGATATAAATTTTTAATTCAATACCTGTATCACAATATTAATATTTTTAAAATCAGTACTCCAGTTTCCAGGGCACACAGTTAACTTACTGTGTTTTAATTACCGGTAATAACTTTAATACAGAAAAGTATTGGGCTGCAATTAAATTCTAAAAAATTATCAAAGAAAGCTCAGTCTGCCTAATCCATCAAGGGCTTATCTGCATATAGGCAAAACAAATGTTGAGAATTTAAGAGTGACTTAACATCTATGTTAATTTTTTAAAAACAAAATATATTGTTATCACTAAAGGTATTCTTAAACCTCCATAAGCAAGTAAATTTAGCAAAATCTATGCTCTGAGCAACATCTCTTTTTGTAGACCTTTTCTGACCCAATTTAGGCAGCTACCGGTCCTGAAATATTACAGTGCAAATGTCATGTGTGATGACATTCACATGCTACTGTTATAAAGAGGCATTTTATTTTTTTGGGGGGCAATAACTTGCCAAATTCCCAATACTACAATATGATACTCTATAAATAGGGTAATAGCATCTTTGAGGAATAAACTGCAGTTATTGCTAAGAGACATTTGATCATTTAGCCACCAATAATCGGAATATTCTAACACTGACAAATACTATCTGCAATAGAATTTCAACACTGATTTTGTAAGTTACATTTTTCAAATTGTGCATGTATTTCATCAGACTGCTGCTTTAAAAAATGACCATTTCCTGGTGTACTACTTTTCTCACTATGGTAATGTATCAGCAAAGTATGAGGTATTTTAGTTTGACAGATTTCATAAATAAATGCTTTGGGGAAGACAACATAAGCTTTGCCAGCATTTTACAAAACACTGCTTACCAAAAGGCTTGGTATAAACCTCTCCCACAGAGTATCTGCCACAAATACCCATTAGAGCTACTCCTACATTACTAATGTTTCAGAAATACTACCATCTCATCTCCATTGTTTTTTTCAATTAATTCAACTAATTTCAATTTATTCCTGCTAAACATCAGCTCCAACAATAATGCAAAAAATACCTGTATGTATAAACAGAACTATTACAATTACCAACTATTACAAGCTGGAGTAACTGACACTAATCTTCACTTATTACAGTAAATGTGTGACATCCATCTACCATTACAAAGCACAGTTAATGAATCATTTGGAAAACTACCCACAGACTAAGACAGCCTTATCTCCCTATTGCATGCATAAGCAATAGCCAATGGCTTGGTAAATGTAAATATACATTTTTTTATATTTGCAAAATTTGTTCTCAGCAGTTTAAAAGAAGGTCTGCATGTTGAATTGAGGCTGCCACATATGTACAAGGAAAGGAGCTTGCATTCAGCAAATAATCAGCACGCATTCCTGATACCTGAATTATGTATACTCCACTGACCATAGTCCACAATAAACAGAAACTAATTTGGTATGTATAAAAAAAAAAATCACAATTAAGAATCTTAAGAATAAGTGTTATTTATAGGCACTAAAGAGGCACTCCAAACATACCAGAAATGATCTTCTCCTAAAACCAAAGTCTGAAAAAAATCTAAATCCCAAAAAATTCATGCAGACATATCCATTTTGAGGACTCAGAAGTCAAAAAAGTTAGCTATGAATAATGAACTGTTCACAGCACCTAAATGCCAAGAAAAAAGATCATGGCAAATTACACCTCATGAAGAATTCATGAGGTCTAATTTTATATTATTTCTAAGTGTTCATTAATGAACAAACTCAGAACATTCTCCCATAAAAAAGAGTTTAGATAAATAATGCAAAGCTCTTACTTTATCTAAGAAAGCTCTTTAATTAGCATTGCAAGTTGTTTGCTTTTACAAGTGAAAACAAATGGTGCCAT
Source organism: Hypocryptadius cinnamomeus (assembly GCA_013400635.1). Lineage (NCBI taxonomy): Eukaryota > Metazoa > Chordata > Aves > Passeriformes > Zosteropidae > Hypocryptadius > Hypocryptadius cinnamomeus. Next base: position 115,733 of record VYZP01020270.1, read on the forward strand.
GGCAGAGGTCCCACAGCCATCTCGTGAAAAACGATGACAAAAGAAGAAACAAACAAAACCTCTCAAAGAAAATAAATGTAGATTCACAAAGGTTTCCCTCAAACAATGAGGAACAGGCTTTAACTCCCTGCGTATCTGCTCTTTTGAATGCAAGTCAGCACAGTGCAAGTCTGTTCCCCTAGAACTTTTCTGCAGGTGAGAAAAACCCCATTTACAGGGGCTGCCTGACCAGCCCATGCACAGCCTTGCCATCTGCTGAGCCGTGAATAGCCATGCCAAAGCCAGGAGGTTGGTCCACGGGCATGGAGCAGAACGCACAAACACATCCAGGTCCCCCCTCAGCTCTGCTGCAGCCCAGGAACCCCACCCCAGTTTAAAATGCACCGAACTGCTACTTGCTCCATGGGGATTTAGCACATTTTTGCAGAATGAGGCACTGGATCACAGAATGTTCGGGACACATCATGCCACCTTCCCATCAGAGTGTTAAAGAACATAAAGTGATTTTAAGCCTTCCTTGGTTCAAAACCACAACTGCAGCCAGAGCAAGAAGCAGGTGCACCTGGACCACACGTGGGCTTCTTTCTAAAGTGACCTCAGGAGCAGCAAACGATGCTCTGTGTGCAGCTCCAGTACAGATTCTCCTAACTGTAGCAACTGTCAAATTTCACTGTCAATTACATTTTTATTAAAGCTTACGTACTGCACAACTAGACTTTGCTATTATTTACCTAATAAATACATCATGAACATGAAATAAAGGAGGAAAATGAAGCTTTTTAGTCTATCTGCCTGGAGGCAAATCCAATACCCCAGAAACAAATCATTATCTAACCCTCCGTATTTTGACATGTTCCCCACTCACACACACTTCTACATGCTACATCTTTACCTTCCTTGGAGTAAAAGTCACATTTAATATTTTAAATATAGAAATAGCTGAAAGTCTCAGCTCAGAAAACTGGCAATCCCTGGCTCTCATGGCACAGATACAGATGTCTTAACTTGCTTTCAGAGTGTGCTGCACTCAGGTTGAAATGGCGTTCAAACATTTTCAGCAAATTCACATTTATGGATGCCACAATAATTGTACAGAGCACGAAAGCAATCCAAATGGAGACTACAACAAATGCGTTCATTTTAAGATGCAAACCTCAGTTCAAATAAAGGAGAAAATTATTTTCTTTAATAGCTAAATTTATCCTGAACCAGTCCATTATAGGCTTTTGCACGAATATGCTAAACCAAAATATTCTGTCCCCAGTCTGCAGTGAAATGAATGCAAAGTTTATTGGCAATATTAAGTTGTTATCACAGCAGTGCCTGAAGGACATAACCCACGGCAGCACCAAGTTGTGCTGTACAAATGGGCAGTAAGGCAGGGGCTGCTGCTCTACCAACACAGTGACAAAAAGCAGGCAAAACCTGCTACTCCTTATTCCAGATTTCACAGAAGTGAAATAAAAAAAGTCAAACCAGATCAAAGTATCTAGGCAAACTGCTGAAGTTACATAGGAAGCTGTGACAGCCCTGTAATGCAACACCCTACCCTCAAACCTGGCCTACTGATAAGGTACAACTCCTAACCTTAGCAAAAAGAAAACCATACAATAATGATGTACCAAACTGCAGTTTTTTTGAGTTTCAGAGAAAGGTCTTCTGTCCCCACCAAGTATGACCTCTACAGTTCTGCATTTGATTTTAAGGACAAAAGGGAACGAGTAGGGGGGAAAAAAGCAGATGCCAAAATAAGTCACAACTATTCCAACATCAATAGCTACTAGTTGAGCAGTAGGGAAAAACACTCTTGGAACTACACATCCAATAACTACACTAAAGATAGGAACAAAGGCACCATATCACATACTTTGCATAATCTCTTACTCTTCCTGCAGGTACTCTGGGGGTAAGAATTGGGGGAGGAGAACTACAATTATCATTCATACAGCTCAGCACTCTGCAAAGCTCAGAGGAAACACACAGGACTGTGGAGCAGGCACACAGACAAGCACTCCATGCACAGCAGTTTCTGGGAAGCATGGCACATTTGTAAGGACAACAGTGTTTGTCCAGAAGCAGAATGTAGTTACAGTTCTGTGTTGTGTATTACCTCAGCTCACAAAATGTGAGATGCTTTATAAACTTCTACTGAGCTTTACTTTCAACTATTTCTAGCTTCTTCTTTGCCTCTTGTGATGATTATCAAGCAACTATGCCTGTTGGAAACCTCAGAGGTGTTTGGCTCTATTCTTCAGTGTTCTCCCAGTATCTTATTGAAGTCTACAGCAACAGCACTTGGGAGATGGTAAGGAAGAAATTAGTGTAATAGGTGATGGGCACAGACGTTTCCTTCTGTCCCTGGATCTGGGTTGTCCTTTTCATTAAGACAAACTGACTTTTGGAATGCCAGTCAGTTATCCCCTACTTTATTTAGAATGGTTTCACCAGAGTTTATGATAATTTCTACCATTAAACACAATTCATACACGAAAAGATGGGAAAACATAACCTTGATTTCACAGCATTCAAACACCACTCTGGAACACAGTTTTGGAGAAAGCCATCACCGAAAATATCAGGAGAGGAAAATGGATGTGTCCTGTCTATTAGATGGGGGACCCAACCAGCTCAGGTTAAAACCCTGTCCAACCACTTGGATCCCACAGAGCAGGGACTGTAACAGAGGCTGGTGGCAGGGACGTGTCCTATTTCTGTCCTGGGACATGGCCATCAATGGCTCCTGCCCACCCGCATCTCCGGGGGTCACCTGCCGCCTCTGCTCAAAGGTCTGCACTATTTTTGGACTGAAATAAAGACAACACGGTCAGGCTTTCAGTTCTGAAGGAACATCTATTTCTTCTTCAATCACACTTCTACTTCTGCCAAATTCATACCAGGCAACCCTGTGCCTAAAATTTTACAAGGGCTTTATTTTAGTAATTTCATCATTCCAGACCACTTCTTATTCCCTCCTGTCTTTTCACTGAAGCTACTACTTGCCCTGTCAAGATGCATACGAAGGCTAAAGGAATCAAAAAAAAAAATCAAGTCTCAGCAAAAAAAAGCTCTTTGATTGACATTCCTAGCCAAAATTTGATGAAACCATCTTCCTTCATGGGCTGCACAGTTTATTAGATACCACAAAGGCAAGAAGTCTCCCAGTGACTGCATTGTCCCTTTTGAAAAAAAAAGACTGTGACTAACAGAAACCATATTTGAAATCTGTGTTAACAGGGTGATAAAAAACCAGATATACCACCAAAAACATTAAGTACATGAGGAAAACTCTGAAAGACTGAAAGGTTCTCTCAAAAGCCTACGTATTAGACAGTAAGAACACGGTAGAGATCAACATTTAAGACAGATTCTCAGTCTAAAGGACATGCAGCCTAAAAATACACCGAAATGAAAGCAAAGGAAATTGAGAGTCTTTTTATATTTCTGGTTACTTTCTGAATTTTATTTTTAGCTCAGTTTTGTTTCCTAATCACTACTTACTTGTTTGGTTTACTGAGTCTATTACTGAGTTATATATTGCTAATCTGTAACTGAATTCTATTACTGAGTTGGGAATATGTATGTAGCACTGTGTACTGACGCACAGATTTCCACAGGGACGTACATGTTCATGAAAGAAGCAGACAGCTGCAAGTCTTCAGCTGCTGTAGACCTGTCACAATTCCACTTTATGCTTTTTTCACTTTAAGAAAATAATCTAGAATCATCTGCAGCCCCAGAGTTTAGTCAGTGAAACCTGCGTTACAAGCCACACTGAAACCTAAAAACATCTACTTACCAGAAGGCAAAGCAAAGCAAGGACAGTGCAGGCTCTCCGTGAAGCCTAGGAACATCCAACCCCCCACTGCTGTTATTTCTACTGAAGTTCTAGAAACAAAAAGCTACAATTTTCAGAAGCCCTTAAGCAATTTAATATTCATTAAAGTTCACTGCAATAGGATTTCAGCTCCTAAGCCATAAGCTCTTCTGAAAATGTTGCCCATATATTTTTCATGCACAGTCAGGCTTATATTAGGCAGGAATGGATGGCTTAGTGAAACACACGACCCAACCAAGATGTTTTAAGGCTCTGTCCTCAACAGGATGTTAATGAAGACACACTGCTAAATGCAATTAGGAAACACTAATCAACATGTGTACATCTCAACTGCTGGCAACCGCATCTCTATGGATACTGCAGCTTGCAGGTCTAAGCGAGACAGACCCTAAAATAGAAACTATGATGTTCAGCTAAGTCCTATCTCCATCATTAGAAATGTTTGCCTGCTGCAAGCTATCAGTATTTCTCTTAAAACTTAACTGGATTAATAATAAAAAAAAATTTTACATCTTTCCCACAATTCACCAGATAGTCTACAGCTCTGTACCACACTAACATTGCTTACGGAAATAATCTCATAAAACATAAGCAATCTTACTTCTGTAACATACCTATGGTAGACAAAGTTACAATGAATTACTGAAAATAATATGCATCACCATCTTGAAGACAGTGAGCAGATAATAGAAATTGTAAACTTGAGAAGCTTCTAGGAGCAAAATAAACAGAAATCACCTTTGAGTAAACAGAGTTAGCTGTTTACTCTGATGGTTTCACAAAACTACCTACAAAATGGCTTAAATGAGCATAAATTTTAAAGTACTGCAATGGGATAAATATCTCAGTAATGCTTAAATTCAAACAATCTCATGCATGAAAGCATCTATGCTAAGCTCAAATACATTATTAGAGATTAGGAATATATTATTCATCAATAAAGGACAAAACATCAAGTATATATCGGTCATAGCTCAGGCTAAGAGATCCTTATGTTCTATCCTAGACAAGCTATTAATCTCTGTACTACAGAAGAAAAGCATGCCACGGGCCAAACCAAACACCTTCCTTAATAAATGTAAATTAACAAACATACCCTGAACAGCAAGAAATTAAAAATGTACCAAAACTCCTCTTAAAAAAGTGAGCAGATCTTACGGATAGCAATCCTCTGGTTAAAACAATTCTGTTCAAGCACCCAATGGGAGCCCCGCCAAGCTCAGTCCCTGGTCAGGTTCTTGGGGACAGGGGGGCAACACAAGACCACCCCAGCTGTCCTGATTCCAAGCCCCACAAATGATGTTTCACTTAGATGTCAAAAGGCAACTGGAAATACAACATCCACTATTAAAGATCAGCAGGGGGAAATGTCCTAAGAGCCTAAACACACATGAACTAATGCTTGAGTATTAAAAAAGTCAAACAAACCAATTTACTGTCCTCTATTGGCTGTCCTTTCCTTACAACGCACAGCAGCCACAGGCAGGTGCTTTGTACCTGGAGCTGGATCCACTTTCATCCATTTCAACTCAAACAGGCTGGTGACAGAAGTGACACTTACTATTAAAACTACTACATCACCTAACCACCTCGGCCATGGAGGCAACTCAGCCCAAGTGTCCTGGTCCAGCCTGGTGCTGAAATGCTGGAGGAGAACGTGGCTCCTCCAGCAGCCACATCAGCTACGTATGGCTGCAAAGCTCCTTGATCACCACAAAGAACATCACACAAATAATATTCACTTTTGCACTTAGCAAAGACTAACGATGGAAATTAAACTCAGTTTCTATCTGAGCATTTACATTCGCGAGCACTTCTTTCAGTAGCTGGGTGATGACAAGCACAGACAATAAAAAAAGGATTCTAAAAATATACTACTCTTTTTCCCTGGATTAGTATGTCTACAGTTAAATATAAACTGTGCTCTATAAATTATCAAACACAATGTCAAATTCTGAAGTGCTCTCCGGAATCTCTCACAGAGCACACGAAATACAGAATGATAATTCTGTCCTGGCCCAGTTAGGCTAAAGAACAATATGCTACTGTGCTGGATCACAGAGTTAACTCCTATCAACGGCCACACTAAAAATGGCCACAGCCACCACCGTAGCTGCATACTGAATTTTTCAGGACCCTCCGCATCAAGCAAAGAGTTTAATTCCCTGAACAGCTGCTCTCACAGGAAGGGAATCGACAGCAAAATTGTCACAGTATAGCTGGCACAGGCATATTAGGGAAGAATTTCCAGCATTCATGCTTTCTGCTAAAAATCAACTTCCCCCTACTCATCTACTGCCAGTAACTTCATTTGGAACAAAGATATTAGAACTATTTTTATTTAAGAAGCATTTATTTACATACATTATTACTTCTACGGAGTCGTGACTGTGCCTTCTGCTTTACAAAAATAACATCTTTGCACACAAGATCTTCTGCACATAGTAAAAGTCACCGACCATCATTAAAAGAAGGACCAACAGAAGATTAATACAAGTACTGCAATTAACAGTCACATTTATAAACCCTTCAAGCAGGCAGAAAAGCCAAATACCCCAAATATCTCTGATCCCCAAAGCAGAAAGTGTTAACCACAGTGTAGTGACTTAAATATGGGTTATTTCATGCCATTGAGTCATGAATTCCACATTATCTAACATTAAACTGCTGCTGACTATGGGTGTCTATGTATCAGCTGAAGGGGACTGAAAAAAGGCCTGGCTCCCCTCTAGATTAGCATTCAACTCTTTAAAAAGGTTTGTTAGTATTTTGCCCATGTAGTCTTTTATGACCCTCTCTAATCAGAACTACCAGAACCAGGTTGACTTCCACTCACACCAAGCACTTCATAGACAACAAGAGTGTTAATTAATCCATATATTAAACAAAAAAATTCTCAATGGCAAACCTTCCAATGAAGCTCAGTCTAGCAATAATTATTCTCAAACTCACCAATATCAGTTTTGCTGTTAAGAACAGTAGGGAAATAAGGCCTTCTGGCAATTGTCCTGACCAGCAGTAGCAGAGATTCCAGGTCCCTGCTAGTCAATTAGACATAACATTACAAGAGGCGGCAGTTCTCCTTCAATTATAAATTGTGAGTAAACTGTTGTCTTTGCTAGTTTTCTAGAACGCAACCATGAGAGATTCTTAAAAGGAAGAAAAGCAAGAAGCACATGCGTCCTTCATCCCTTATGTCTCTACAAAGGCTTTTCAACAGCACTCAGCCTGGGAGAAAACACTTGGAAGCGCTCAGGAAACCACTCGGCCTCTCCAAAGGGGAGTGCATGCAACTACAGGCCAACAGGTAGGACCAGGGCACAGTTACCTGCTCCAGCAGCAACCTTTAGGGGCCTCTACATGGAGATCAGGTGGGACCTTCTCACCAAGCGTCCCTCAGGAAGCAAAAACCCGGGGAAGCGGTTTGGGTTTCCTTGCGCAGCTCGGCGAGCGCCGCCAGGTGTGCGGCGGCACGGCTGGATCTGAAGGACTGGCGCTACTGGAAAGGCTCCAGTGGCGTTGCTGCCCTCTGCCAACACCAACATCACTTACGTGGGCACAGACGCGTTACGTGAGGAACCTTCTCGAAGCACTGCAAGCGAGAGCCACCTCCCATAGTCACGGGCGTCTGCTTTGAAACAAACACACGTTATCGCGCCACCTTCAGCTCCAAGGGTTCCCAATGCTCCAAAGCCACCAAATGTCACCGCCCTGACGCCGAAAAATGCTGGCGCACGTCTCCAGACTGGGAAAACTACCAGCAGCAACGTATACGGAATTTTATAGCAATTAGAGAAGTTTAATTTTAAAAGAACAAAATAAATGAAAGCTTATTTTTCCCCCAGAATTCAAGGACGAATAATTTCCCATCACAACAGCATTGCTGACGCAACTGCGCGTGCCTTAGCAACGAAGGCGTACTACAGCATTTTTTATACATCATGCCTCTAAATATTGTCAAAGCCAGGTTTGTATCTTACACTGTGCAACTACATCTCTTTCCAGAGAGGACACACAAAGGTTTAGCTACCCTTCATTTTAATTAATTATTTTCTTAATATTCTGTCTTTTCTCCCCATTTAATTAACGATTCCTAACTGGTTCTCAGCATTTCCTGACTTGTACAGATTTTCTTAGCCATTGAGGTGAAAGTCCTCATGTAAGACACTGTCAAGGGTAAAACAATAAGACAGGCTCTCCGCTTCCTCTCTACTTTTTGGGGTTCTGAAGAAGCAATAAGGCATCGGGAGCTCCATTAGGGCACACAGATTTCCACTACAGAACATAAAGCTCAACCTAACATTGCTGAGCTAATCCTTAATGAATTCATGCAAGCAATGTAAATGCTACAAATAAGACAATGTTAAGCAGTTCCAAGAATTAACTGCATCCTTATTATAATCTCATCTGAGAGTATGTAATTTCTAACACTGATGTTCCAACGCTATTGCAAACTCTGAATATTTAAATGAGTAAACAACAAACAAAAGGTCTCATCTTCAGTGCCCCAAGCTATCATCCAAAAGTAGTTATAATTAAAGGTGTGAACAACGGAGTAACAAACCTGCAAAGTCAAGGTTCTGAGAAATTAATGGGCATCACACCACTGCACCAGTTCAAGTTTATCACTCATTATCTCCCCAACTAGCACAGTGCTGTTTCACATATTAGTGCCTCCTTTTCCTCCAAGCCTTTCCTGCCTTTTCTAGATGGCTAATTCTATACAATTACTGCCTCTGACACATTGAGACCTCTTCTCCCCCCTTTCTTCTTCTTGCTGTAAAGCTAGTGACCTACAAAAGCCCCTTGCATCTAAAATATTACAGTATTTAAAAAAGTAAAGACTGATTTGAGGGGAAAAGCAAGCAAGCAGTCTCTAAGTATCTGTTTCTCCAACATCTTCCCTTTATATTATCTCAAATGGTTAAATGTACCCAAAGGCTAAGGTGAAGTACAGGTACCCTTTAAACATGTTTTATTAGGATTTAATCTATCAATCATACTTGTTGAATTGCAAGGCTGCCCTCCTCTTCACAAAGTTCCTTAGAAAATTAAAAATGTGCCTTCTTTTAAAGTTGCTCCAAGTCCTACACCGCTGGTAACTGGACATTTACAGAAACAGTTGAGAAGTGTTACATTACACAAACGCCCTTTCCCTCCTCATCCAAATCCCAGCGCTTTCCTGAACATCCATTCAAATGGGAAGGGAAGATACACACGCACAAACACACACACTCATACATGCATACCCATCTCTTCCTCCACCCTACACAGAAAGGAAAAGAGCAAGAGAAGGAGAGGAGTGCAAGGGGGAGGGGTGACTTTCCATCACAGATTAGTGAATTTTGCAAAATCTGGCCTATCCCTTACAGAGGTACCATGCTTTATAACATCACCTCACTTGCAAGAAAACTGTTTGTGCCCACTTCTCCCCAAAACCCCAATGACATTGAAAAAATACTGCATTGCAGTATTTGCCAGTGCATCGGAGTGTATCCAGTTAGCTGTCCCAGAGACAAACAAATGTACATTTTAATGTGTCCAGGCATGTAAATGAGGTGTCCAGAGGACACAGACTGCCAAAACGGACAAGTGGATTTGTCAAGTTATCTGCATCTCTCTCACCATAATATTCTCTGCCACTGTCCATTTCTTGCCAGGGCTGTTCGCTGAAATTATTTTCAAAGTCCAAGCCCCCAAAGAAGACACCATATTCCTCTGCTAGAATATGGGATGCAATCATACCTTATTTCTTTTGGAAAACTTCAGGGTGTAGAGTGGCTCTAGGTTATGTACCAACAGTATGACAATTACTCACAGAAAATAACCTGCATTTAATTAGTACACTTCCAGCATACCAAGTAGGAAGGCTGAGGAAAAAAAAACATTCCCTGTAAGTTAGAAGATATTATTTTAAAAAAATTAATCTATTAAATATATGTAAGATTAATGCAACTAGATTTTCTTTCAATAGAGTCACAATATTTAACAGGACCAAATAAAGATGAAGAAGACTATTTCAAACCCATTCAAATGGGATTTTTAAGTATACCCCTTCCAGCTCATTGTAGCCATCCTTTGTCACAACAGCTCGGGCTCACTTTGAGAGAGCTCAAAAAGGTAAAATTAATATAGAGGAAGAAAGCAAAGGAGGCAACCAAGCCAGTCACCAGTGGAGAGGCATCCCTGTATCTAACATGGGAACTTGATTAGCAAAGTACATGAGGACAGGATTTTAAACTGATGGCTGGTATTCACATTGCATCAATATCCAATTGTAAGATTGCCTCCTTTCTGACTAGTACACCAAGACAACAGTTTTTAAAAAAAGAAAAATGTCATGTCTAAGGACAACTACATTTTCTGTATCTTTTCGTCTCAACAGAAAGATTTTACATTTCCATCATTCAGTATTACTAGCAATCTTAATTCTATTTCACTAACTTAATAGCTATTTTTCTATAGGAAGATTTACAATGCAATCTTTTACATGCAGAAAGAAAATGTCACTATGTACATGCAGGCTGTATTCATTAATATAATCTTAAAACAAAGAAAAGAGGAAGATCAGGGCAGGAACACGTGCACCGTAAAACAAGGATTTCATTATTTTAAAATCTTTGTAGAAACACGAAATTGAACAGAAAATGAAAATGTAACTACTAGCTGATGACTCTTAAAACAAACAATGCAGCTGTGTATAATAAAAGGCACCCTTATTTATTGTCATGACTAAGTTAACAGATTTAGAACACAGTATCTCTGTTTTGGACAGAAGAAAAATTATTTTACTCTCACGTACAACTACAATGCATGTCAGAATGCATCTCTGCACATGCACAGACTGTAAAATACGGAATTTTACACATGCACACACCCCCTCAAGATTTTTTTTTCTCCCCCTCTACATTGTAAAGCAGTGCAGTTTTCAGAGGGCCATTCAACCACTTTTTCACAGAAAGGACTGCAGCAGAAGCAATACTTAAAGCAAATTAAAAAGGGTATTTAATTTTTTTACTCCTATTTCAATCAAGCACTACTATCCCTGCTTGAATTCGCATTCAAAGTAACCCTCCACCAGAGAAAGGAATAAAGTAAAAATATCTGCAAATCCAAAGACCGAAAGAAAGGCGTGTTCTATATTCTTGCTTTGCTTCTTATGCCTCCTGATGTGTGATAGATGAACATTTTCTGGGCAACCACATTTTTATATCTTTTACGCTACCGTCTATCACTTACTAGTCTACTACGCTTTTTTAACACTTCTAGCACCACCAGCTATTTCCCATTATTGTTTGCCACTACAATTAAGAGACCATCACAATTAACAAAATATTCAGCCGTGGTTTAAAAAGTAGAGTTGCCACAAGGAGCCCGACACTGGAAGTGGATATTGCTCCAGCAGATATAGAACAGACTGTGGCTAAAGGTGGGGCTGGAGATGAAGAGAAGAATAATTTCAGTATTTTTGTAAATTCCTCTCAGTGCCTAAACCCTAAAATATGGTGAACTCCCCTGAACTGATTATTCTGCCATATAACCATCTGATTTCGTAAAAATACCAATATCACTTAACACAAAATCACTGCTTAGGGTAAATTCATTCTACCTACTGTTCTCATAGGGACATTTGCTGGAAAATTCTAAGAAATGATTTGCAGAAGCTATCAGCTGTGGGAGTTCACTATTATACCTCTGTCAACTTCATTCAATATAATTTACATTTTTTTTCATACTGCCTCACAGGATTCCTTGCAATTTTTTGCACGTACAATTTCACAGCAGGGAGGGGGAAGGAAAAAAAAAAAGATAACCCTCTTTTGCAAAGGAGAAAGAACAGATGCTTAAAACCAGATTTCTAGAAATCACTGTAAGCCTCAGCCAGAAATGTAATTAACACCTATTTATAAAGAATAATTAAAGTTGTGACTGCCACAAAGAAGAGCAGAGATAATCGAGGTAGCCCCTGCTTCTTTTTTTTTTTTAGGGTTTTTTTTTTACACTGTTTGCAGTATTCCCACATGATTGCCACCTGCTCCCCCACTCAGCTTCCCCTATGCTCGTTTCCCCGGCAACCTTTCATTGGCTTTTCCTCCCAGCTATCGCTTTCAGTTCGGCTGCTCAGTCTAATCTTATTTGTTTTACACCCATCAAAACAAGCAGCTAGACAAAGACAATCCTGTAAGAATGGGAAAAGACCGTCGCTTTGTTTCCCCGGTTATAATAAATATCCGCGGCAAAAGTCTGCAAAACGTTAAATTAGGGGGAAGGGGGGGTCCCCGCGCCCCCCCATCCCGGGGCTGGCAGGAGGGCCGGGTATTGTGCGGGCGGCCCCAGCCCCCACCCGGGTCGCCCCGCTCGGCGCAGCCCCGGTGCCCGCAGTTGTGTGTCTGATCATGCCATTTTGCACAATCTGTAAGGAAAAGCACAAAAGAGGGGACGAGATGAGCACGTCCGGGCTCCTCCGCCAGGAGAATACGGGCTAAAAATAGAAATACTATTTTTCACATAAATGGCTTTGACTTCTCCCGGCATTTAAAAAAGCACAAAACAACACGGCTCTCCCCCAACCCCCCCAACCCCAGCCCCCACCCCGACACAAAAAAAACACACCCTTGCTTCCATCCATCCATCCACCCATCCATCCATCCTCGACAGCACCGGCTCCATGGGAAACGCGATACCTGGATTTTTAGAGGCGATTATTAGGTTTGTATTTAAGGCTGGTGTAATAGGAACGGAGATGAAAAGGCATCATCGGCCGCCCGCTCCGCCAGGCACACGCGGTACCATGACACCGTGACTGTCAGCAGAGACCATCCGCGCTCAACTGAAACGCAACGTTCAATGGAAACGCTGTGGAGTGCCATCGCAGCTAGGCACGGTAAATGGATGTACAGATACATATGCACACACA
>VYZP01020270.1:129349-179645 GCA_013400635.1 Hypocryptadius cinnamomeus
CAGGTGCTATTGAAATTAGCCGCTGCCAGATTGACAATGTTAATGATGCGGTGACCTCTACAACAACAGAGACCAGATTTCTGAACTGCTGCTTGTGTCTAGTAATTAAGGCCCGGTTGAAGAAACAACACGCAGCCCCGTTTTTTAAAAAAAATAATTTTTTTTTTTTTTTTGGCNCGACAGCACCGGCTCCATGGGAAACGCGATACCTGGATTTTTAGAGGCGATTATTAGGTTTGTATTTAAGGCTGGTGTAATAGGAACGGAGATGAAAAGGCATCATCGGCCGCCCGCTCCGCCAGGCACACGCGGTACCATGACACCGTGACTGTCAGCAGAGACCATCCGCGCTCAACTGAAACGCAACGTTCAATGGAAACGCTGTGGAGTGCCATCGCAGCTAGGCACGGTAAATGGATGTACAGATACATATGCACACACACAGGCAGACATATCCCACCGAAAAAAAAAAAAGAAAATAAACAAGGCTCTCTAATTTTATTTTATGACTCACGATCCGCCGCCCTGAACAAAAGAAATTCGCGAGGCACACGAGAAACGAGACAAAACCCCACGAGCAGGCTCTCCCCGTTCACTTACCATTTTCAAGCCATTCCACTCCATCTGTGATCACAAAGATGGACCCTTACAGCCCCTCACAGAGTCAAAAGCAAAAAGAGCGTTATGTAAAAGCTGACATTCCTTCTTACAGCGCTGCTGCCCAACGATGCAACAAAATCGACATATACTAGGCACTGCAACACATACAAGCCTCCTCCTCTTTTTATGAGGTCACGACAGGAAACTCTTTGAAATACAATATGCAGCATTTACTGAAGCTCATATAAATCACCCTCTTTTAAAATTACCATACCTATTGCGCAGTCCACCAAAAACAAAATTACCAATCTCGAGGCTTTTTTTTTTTAAACATCCCCCCCCACAAAGGATTTTGCTCTGCATTTGTATCTCCAAAATGTCAATGTGGAAATTAATTCTCCCCCACCCTTAAAAAAAAAAAAAGCCTCTTCTTCCTTTTGCATTTCAGTTAGCCACATACCAGCCTTGCATTAGAAATGAGCTTTTCTCTTTATTCTGAGAGAAATCGCAATTACCTTAAAATGACAAAGTACATCCTTTATTAAAGGATACGCAGACATTAAATATGAAAGAGAGAGAGCGAGAGAGAGGGGGAAAGAGAAAGGGAGGGGGGGGAAAAGGAGAGATCATGTACAAACAGATCAGTAGCAGAAAACTAAATTCATGGGAAAACACAGACTGAGAATGATGCAGATTCGGGGAAAACCTGTATGTTAGCTTCTATATCTACCTCTATATAAACCCGCTACGATCAGATTTTAAAACTACTAATACCTACCATAACCATTCTTAATGGCAAATATTGGGTGTCTTGAAAGGCTTCAACTCTTCTAACGGTTTTGCTAAGGTTTCAGGGAATTATTTTATTATTATTATTCTCTTTTTTTTTTTGAAGAGCCACAAAGCACACTGCTAGACGTCTGTGCAGCGAGAAATTATTATCGATAATAAAAATAATAATAGCGGCAGCGATAATAATAATAATAAATAATAATAATAATATCTAAGTATATTATCTCGTTGTCTCAGTGTGGTGGTGCTGCGGCGGGAGGGCGGCGGCGNACCCCTGGGCCCGGCGGTGCCGTACCTCGGCCATGCTCCAGTGCCTACATCTCCTTACCTCCTGCGCGCCCCGCTCCCAGGTCCGGCGTATTTTAACCACCTTATCTTTTTCGACAGTTGCTTTCCGGAGAAATGCATATTTAATGATCTGCCTCTAGGCTTAAAGGCACAACAAAAGCACTTTGACGTGCATTTAAAGCTGCATTTATTTTCAGGTACTATTGATTTTAATAATCAACCCATCTCTCCCCTTCCTTCCGCCCGGTGAGGTTTTTTAAAATACGTATTTTTAAAGGAGTGGATTTGATGTTGCTGCCACTTGACAATGTCTAAGGCACAGCAGACACCTCTTTATCGGGTGCTCCCCCTGAACGACAGCAGTATTTCAGAATTATTTTGCCACCTCGCTTCATTATTCTTCAGCTTGACAGGAAATAAAACAACAGCGAACTTTGGGCATTTAAAAGAATTTTCCTTTCCAGCCTTAGAGAAACGTGCTCAACTTAACAATGCACACTCATTAATCCTCCGCTCGCTGCCACTGACAAACTAACAAAACTTCACTTCCAAACAGCAATATTTTACCCCCTTCCGACCACAGCAAGTTTTGTAAGAATTCTCACAAGTTAGGAAGCATTCATTTCTCTTTACTTGAGAGGTATTTTCGTAAAGCATGTTCTGTACTAAGTAACAAGGCATAGCACTCTGTAATTACAACAAACCTTGAATTTACATTTATCTCAACTAAAGCAACCGAGTGTTACTCTATTAATACACATAGGATCGTTTAGCTTTACTGCCCACAGATTCATTTCAACAACTAAATACTTTAAAAAAAAGTCAGTATCATTGCAAGCGTTTTTAAATGTAAGAGCTGAAAACCGAGAAAGCTAGGATGGGCCACATTATAAGCTCACTTAGCTCTTTCCTAGAGAAAGGAAACCTGACTACAAACCACCAAAGCCATTTTCAAACCACGTAAATCAAATCATTGTTCTACAAGTTTCATCTTCTAAAAAGTATAAATATTCCCTCCACACTGCTAAGCTGGGGACCGACATTCAGTACATTTTAAATTTCTTTAAACCATAGACACGCTCAAGCACACACAGAGACTAAACACACCAATAAAACACATGCAATGTAGTAAAGCTCATAAAATCCAGCTATACACAAACCAAGCAAGGAGAAAAATCACATTTAAAAAACATCATACAATCTATTCGTGGAATGAGCACCGAATTCAATTAAAATAAGAACAATGTGAAAGGCTGCAGAGGATTTCTCTCACCACGCATCTCTCTGAGCACATTTGTAGCTTAGTAAAAACTAGCATAGATTAAACTAGCCTGTAAGATACATTTCCCAACTCAAATTTAGGTGACCCATTAGACTGAACACACAGACACCAAAATGCTACAACAGCTAGTATATTACCACAGATTCTGGTGCAAGCATACATCAAATATTAAACTTAGATCTGTAATTCATATTTTTTACTTAAGGTCTCTTCAGGGGTTAATAACACCAGAGAAGGCATCCAGAAATTATTTTTAAGTCTTTTCAACTTCAGTCTACTTTGTTACTATAAATTCGTTATGCACATCAAGATTCAGCCATTTTTCTGAAACAATAATCGCACACTGCTCCTCTCAAAAATTAGCTAATCTTATCCATCTATAAATCCAGGTACTCTGCACACTGACCGCTTTCTCAAAAAGCACCCCACACACGCAGCCTTTCCGAGAAACACTAAAACAAATGCTCAAACATCCTCAGAGGCCTCTCTCTGGAAAGACAAAGGCAGAATCCTATTGTTGAAAAAGTCAACCTTATTCTCGTGTTTCCAATAGTACCATTTATCTTTCGGGGAAAGGGACTGACCACCGCATCACGGTGGTGACATTTGTAAAGCATCAGATTCTCTAAACAGTCTCTCCAGCATCAGCCAGCAAGCCCCTGAGCAAAGCATATTTTTAGTGCAATCTTCCATCCCCACAAAAAGAAACTTGTCTTAAACAGCTAATCCAATATCAAAATGAAATCACAGGGTTGTTTCCCAGCCCCCCCCCTCCCTCTCCTTACCATAAATGAGCAGTTTCTTGACTCATTAATGACAGTTTCCCTTAAAAGAAGTGATCTCATATCACTGAGCCCCTCTCCACCACGCATACATCCCAAAGGTTGCGGGTATCTTAGCATCAGTAGCCGCTAGCAAGCTCTCTCATACAGAGCCCAGATGGACTATACCAGAAGCCAATTCAGCGTTAATAACTACCTACTCTGTGCAGTTTAGAAGCCTTACGTGGCATAATGTCCTAGGCAACAGCAGCCGATTGAAACCGCAAATAAAAGACAACCCAATTCTCCAAAAGCATCAAAAGGAAAAAAATAATAAATTGAAGAATGATTTTTTTAAAGAAAAAATCTCTTACTTGCATAAGATTAAACTGAATCCTTCACCAACATATGAAAAAGGAGAAAAAACAGATGCTGCCCAGAAAAAGTGACAAAATATTACCTCATTATTTAACAAAGCAGCATTAAGCGTCCTGCTGATTTCAAACATCTTGCCACAGATTTTGGTTAAGAGAAACAGAAAGAATCCTTTGCAAGCCCTCTGTCTGCAAAGGGTTCTTCAATTTTCTTGCGCACAACAGAATAGTCAATATGTTATTTCCCTAGAGTTCGCACATTAAAACATCTAGTCAGTGAGCTGAATTTTCCCCTTATCACACTGTAGACTCCTGTTATATGTACTGCTCTCTTTGCAAGATTAGCCTGCCCCAAACATGGCTGTTGTTTAAACTATTCTTTAAAGTAACAGTTCACTCCATAACCACCAGGTGGGCAGTGTACACAGATCCAAGTAACCATCTTAAAGATTTTTCTTGGAATAGCTGCTGGTTGTGATATACAACGCAAATCCCCCCTACACTTATCAAGCAGGAGGAAAAAAAATTGTCACTGTTTTATGCCCTTTCCTCCCCAGCAGCAAGCCCATGAACAAAACCCTAAAATATCTTAGCTTTTAACACAGATTTTTTTTTTTTTTTAAAGGGACCTTAAAATTTATACAGGAGCTTTTCATTCAGCAAAAGTGATAAAATCCAATCAGTTTTGAGAACAAAGTATAATTAAAAGGGAAAGCACACCCAACTAACTAGTTTGTACTAGAGAAGAACAAAAACCAGCATTACAGTCACAAGAGGGTTCTTTCATGGAAAGACAAAATTCAGCATGTAAATAATTCTTCTAGAAAATATGAACTATACCTTCAAGCAAATTGAAGACAACTTGATAAGATACTGCAATGACTTACTATGGCTTAAATTCATTTATGAAACCACTGTTGCACGCATCAGAGCACAAGACTGAAATACATGGAAAGGATCCAGCGTTCAATAGCACCTAAGTCTCCCAAGGTATCAAACTGTCCCTATTCCATCATGTCTGCAAGCTATTTAAGTATTTTTTTCTCCACTTTCTTTAAGGTCAAATACCTCAAGAAATACTTCCATTACTATAAAAAATACCAATTCACTCAACACTCTACAGCAACACCCAGAGGCATGAATGAGATTGGGATCTTTGTGTTAGGTGCTGTACAAACACATTTGAAAAGTCATTTCATACCGAAGGATTTACAAACAACATTTACAAGACTGAAAGCACAAAGCAGAGGTGTGAGAAAGAACAATAAAAGAGCATCACAAAATGTCTTTACTAGCTGGGAAGAATTGCTGGAGGAATAGGACATCTCTGGCAACTACCTGTGCTAAGGCAGAGCCCAAAAGGTTATTTACTAAGGTTAAAGAATAAATGCATTAGGATGGACAAGGGCTTCTTTAGATTTACCACCTACAAAGCACCATCACCTATTTCCTTTCATTTATAGCAATCCATGCTGAGTAAGGATATGCAGAGTAGTGATTTTCTTCGCTGGCCTTTAACTAATATTAAAGTGATGCAGTAATGACTTAACCTTCTTGAATATGTATTGAGTTTCAAGTCATCCCTTTTTATATGAGAAAGGTTATTTGCATCGATTTCTGTTTGCATGAAATAAGCTTATTTTCTCATTCACCATATGCCTTGAACACTAATTAAAAGTGTCACTTTCTTCTAATGTAAAAACGTAATCACTTAGTAAATAAGTATTCTTGGCTTTTTGGTCTTTGTGATAATCTATTTAAGGACTTCTTATTTCCACGTAACTTCAGTGCTTTGATTACCACACACCCCTCTCATGTAAAGAGAGGTGTTTTACAAATGCACATTTTTGTTGGATTTTTTTTTTTCAAATAAAAAGAAAAAAAACCTACCTAGAATTACATCTTTAAGGACCTATACTCCTATTACCCCAAGGCAAATCCATCCAATCAATATGAAACCATTCACATGCCACCATCTGCCAAGCTGTAGAGCAATGTGGCTGGAACAGACCTCTTCTAAAGCAGCAGTGGTCTCATTTTCAGTCTATTAGGGAAGCACCAGAGCTCTCATGTGCAAGGACACAACACTTCAAGTCATACCTCCTCACACCACTGTCTCCCTGCACTGCTGCAGAACTCCTGTAATTTTTGCTGCTTGAGTTTTCACACTAATCATCAAAGCAAGAGGGAGGAGAAAATGATCAGTAACAGTCCTATTCCACTGCAGCACAAAATAAAGAACTCAATTTAATTCTATCCTAATATGATTATAGCAAACCATTTAAATGCTGCTGCCTGTGAACTACAACTTGGCATTTTCCATCACCTCATTTTCTACTCTTCTGGAGAACTAAGCATTTTTCTCTGTAACAATTTTACTCTTTTCCAAGACATTCCTCCCATAAAATTAATATTTAATTCTTATCAAAAAGTTACTTTGTTGTTTGACAGATGGGAGGGTGCAGGTGGATGAGGAACCAAGGAGAGGCATGTGTGAGCAAGAGATGGATCTTGCGTACAAAATGATTTAATAAAGATAACAGGCAGGGAAAGGACATTACACAATGCAAGCACCCGGGTTTGTCTTATGCAGTAATTCAAGAACCTCTGTGGAAACAGCCTCCAGTTCAAGATACCACATCAACACTGTCTTCAGCAACACTGAGCTCACACAGTGTTTTCATCAGAAGATCTCATAATAATTTAAAATACCCTCCACCACCTATAACCCCATGCAAACACACTGCATGACTAACTAAAAAATTGCACTAGGAGAAAACAGCAACACGAAGGTGTGCAAACCCCTTATAAATATACACAGAGAGAAGAAATTAACTAATTTAAAACCCTCAGTGAAATTACAAGAAACTGGAAAGCTAAACGTGTAATGCATGTGATGCTGACAGTCACAAATTCAGATGAGAAAGCCAGAGCTGAATTGTTCATGGCATCTAACCCAAAGCCAGATTTCAGCAAAGAGAACAGGAAAGAAAAAAAACAAACCAGCCCAATTAAGCTGACTGCCCTTTGCAGTACATGTGTGCAAGAGGTGGCAGGGACTGGGGGGTAGAGGGAAAAACAATGGCTGAACAGGTTATTTACTCACACAACAAGGGGGTTTTTTCCACTGTTACGTGAACAGTTTACAATTAAGTGTATATGTACATAATTTGTTTATCTACTGAATAATTTAAAAAAGAACCAGCAAAATAAAACACCTTACCAACTGCCCTGTGGAAATCAAGCAAGAGTGGGTGATTGAGACTAACCTTGCATGACATTGGAAATGTTCTTCAGGCTCTTAAAGGTTAGTGAATTAATGTATTTCATGAAACAGAGTCAAATTTTTAAGGTTTCACTGCAAAATACGTAAGTCATGATAACTGAACACTAGTCATATAAAAAAGAAACACCACAATTTCTGAGAAAACACTAGTTGAAAAAGATGACTGACATGGTCCTGAGCTTTTATTAGCTTCTTTTATTTGATGATCCACTCAAACACAGGAACCTGTCCCTGCCTCCTACCCTGCCCCTGCTGTGGAACCCACTGACAAGCTGTACAAGCTCTGCTGCTGATGCAATGTTCTGTGTGGTGCAATAAAATTCCTCCTGATGCCAAGGAGATAAAATACAACACACAGTTACCTGGAAAAACTACCACCTTTTGGACCTGAACCCAGAAAAGAGAGAAGGAAAAAAACCCCAAAAAACCAACAAAACCAACCCAGAAGAAGAATCAAGAGTAGTCAGAGCTCTAGCTCCTTAAAGAGCTAGACACTAGATACAAAACAAGACAGAAAACCTTCCTAAATAATTACAACCCTAAATGAGGAATTTAGATGCACAAAGCTTAGGCAAGTAGTCACAGTTCCCACAGAAAATCACACTTCAGCTGCTTTTGCACAAATATGCTATTTAATGTTGCTTGCCCACTTTCTTTTTCATGCCTTATGAGATGTGTAATTTGGATGCTGCATAGCTGCTCTAAGTATCACATGCCAATTTTCCAAAGATGCATGTATTTGCAAACCCCACTGTGGATACTTATGTTTGAACGCCAGGAGACTGGAACAAAACTCTCCAGGGCACAGCAGAGCACAGAGGTAACAAAATGAATAGATGTAAATAGCTCTGATGGTGAGAGAAGCCTCAGTAGTGATAGGAACCACATCCTCAGTGCCACAACTGGCAGCCACACAGATTTAGGTACGCATGTGTGCCAGTCAATAACCTCAGCAAAAGATTCCTGTGACTGTCAGGGCACAGGCCAGCCAGGGAAGGGGGCCAGCAGCTCTGCTGCAGTGCAAGAAGGGTTTGGAGAAGATGATTCAGCACCTTCCCAGCAAGTCTGAAGGCCAGCAGTGTCCTTGGCCCCACACTCCTCTCCCAGCTCTGAACTGCTGCTCTGCAACACAGAGCATCTACCTGGTCCCAGTATGTCCTGCCTGGCCAATTTTCAACACATTTTAAAGAACCCATGGTCAGCACCGCAAATCTGAAAAGCAAAAGGCAGCATACACTGCAGGTAAACATGTTAACACAGCAGTAAGAATTACTGGTACCTTTCTCCCCTTTCGAGTTATTTTACTTTTGGCTCAGGAATAGAGATTTTAATGCCTTCAGTCCCCTGATTTTGTTTTCCTCCTTTTAAATTCAGAGATACTAAAAGTTGCATGCGACAGACATCCTAAATCCTACAGCTTGCTTTCCTATCACTACAAGCAGAACTCAATCCTACCTACAGGGAGAGTTAAAACATTTCTACATTGCTGTCAATTTTGTATAATACAGTTAGCAAAGTTTCAACTGAGCACAAATGAAGATGTTTTCAAAGATTTATGACTGCATTTTTAAAATGTATTTACTTGTAAATAATGAAAGGACCTAGACACTGAAGAACTCCAGACTTACCAGGGAGATTTACATGAGTTCAGCCATTTTTAATGTGCCTATGTATAAACACAAAAACCTTCATAAAAAATGTGAACAGGGTCTTTCAACCAGCATTGCCTAATTTTAGAACAGCTGATGGATTTGCTTTAAACCCATCTGTAATACAGTGTGCTATACACCTTGCACTCAGGCCAAATAATATCAATAACAAGAACAAAGATAAAAACCCTGAGAGGGGATTAATGTGCTGATGTTTCCAAGCTTTGAGACAGCAATCAGAAAGATCTGGGGACAAGTGCAAGGTGGCTGGATCAGAACAGAGGTACAGGAGGAATCAAAGGAGACCTGTGAGCAGCATGCAGAAGGGTTGTGTCTCCTGCAACTTGCAATTACACAGGAAGGATGCAGAACCAGGAAAGATACAAAAGAAAATGAAGACAACAAAAAGCATCAAGAGCTATTAATTGTCCAAATTACTTCTCGTTAGAGCAGCTGGCACTTACACAGAGTATTTTAGTAGCAGCAGGCAGAAGGTAAATAAGTATTACAATTTCATACATTAAAAAAAACCAATCCTCAGTAATTTCCAGGTAAACACTTTCATGCAACCTATCCTCAAACTGAGGATGCTGGAAAGGAGAAAAAGTTTAAATGGTTTTACTACAGAAACCAAGCTTACCTCATGCTCCAAAGCTTACACCTGGATGTAAAAGCGCCAGGACTTTCAAGAAGCTTCCTGCGTACATCTGTTTTATTTTACCCCTTAAGAAATAAAGGTTAGGTAAACTGCCTAAATAAGGTACCCAAATCTCAGGGATAAACAGCTCCCTTGTGAATATGGCTCACACAAGTCTTTAGTGTATAATTTAGATTACAGAAATAACAATTTTATAATAGGGAAAACAAAGTAAAATACAGAGAGGGTAATAGGTATAAAAACCAGAACTGATGCAGTATTTAAGAGAAGAGCAATGCCAACACTGAACTTTCCATACTGACACAAAAGCAGGGAGAGGCTAAAGAAAGACAACTGAAAGAAATCATCTGCAGCTCCTCTTTTTGCCCTCTGGAGCTCATCTCTCAGAATCAGGATAACTCTAGCTTTCCTACCCAGTTCTCATATTTTCATGCAGACCTATGGTTTTCTCTAAACTTGTCTTTGCAAAGTGTGACATACCTTAGCAGATGATTTTTAGCTTCCTTTAAAGTAGGGCAGATGAGCAATGGGTATTTTTAATACTGTCCTTTTTAAAACAAATTAAAAAGATGCTAGTAGGTATAAAAGTTGTTCTGCAGCCTAACCTTCCTAATAAATAACTTTATGTTACAATTACCTAGCAATAGATATATGGTGCTTGGGCTTCAAGGGATTTGTGCAGCCCAGCTGGAGAAGCTGGCAAGTTGGCACCCAAGAGTGAATTCACTTCTGTGCTGAACTGCCTCTTCCACAGCCACAGCTGATTTGTTTTTTCATTGAACAGGCAGGTGAAAGATGAGGCAGCAGCTTGTGGTTTCTCCAGTGTGTGGAGAAAAGCTGCATGTGAGAGGTTGGGTTTTACCAGTCCTAGAAACCAGTGTGGATGAATTTACCTCACCCAAGGTTACCAATCTGCTGGGCAGCAACTCTCTCCAGCCCTCTGTACAGGAAGTTCTAGGAAACGGGCACTTCCAAGGCACAGTTCATCTGCCCTGCTCTACAAGTCTCTGAGAAGATAAATCCTGCTCTTCTTCACTGGCTGCACACTAAGGAGGTCTCACTGGGACCTCTCTGTCAGGGGAGCCTCACTGCAGCAGAAAGTCCACCTTTGGACAGACCAATCCCGCCATGGATTTACCAGGTCACCAAAGCAAGATGGTCTCCAGCTGACCCTCACCTAAACGAACTTTGGCCACACTAGGGTCTCTTAACACCACAGTGCAATCCTTGATTTAACTCAGCACAGCTGCTCATAAGGACAAGTACTTCAATGAGTAGCAATTCAAGCTAGGCAAGTTTAGCATAGACAGACCACAGACCCACACCCAAGGCAAACACTCAGTGCACCCATAACAGCTACACAAAGCAAATCCTGCACGACTACATTGGTCTGTACATAGAAAAAGCCTAACATCTTTGGAAGCATGTAAACAACTCATCAAAAGGTAAAAAAAAAAAACCAGCAAAGTTTATTTCACAAACTCTAGGCTAGATAATCTTGCTTTTATAACAGAAGCTTTGATTCTGGACCTCCGAACAGCAAAGCCTTAAGAAAAAAAAGAGTTCTAGTACATCCAATTTATGACTGTTGGGAAAAGCAACAATCACATCAAAACAGCTGCTCTGAAAACCTATCCAGCTACAGGCCATCACCCTGCAGTTTAAGAATATTTCACTCCATTGCCTGAACACATTTATATTCTTCCAGGCAGTTTTCCTGATGTTTTATAAGGATTCCCCAATGCAACAACAAACAATCTTTCTTTTAATAGTATCACTGGATGCATTGTAACCTGCACCTAGGGACACCCTGCTCTGCTCAGATAAAACTTAATTGTTCTTCTGACATGGTACAATGAAGGAACTTTAAACTCATGTAATAAACAAAACAGTCCTCTATTTTTAACATTTTCCATAGTCCCATGCCTAAAAAAATTCACTTAAAATGTTCCAAGCAAGCACAGATAACCAACATAGACCTAACGTGCAAAAAAATTATATTTACTTTTTTGTAAAGGTGTCAAAGGACAAGATTTTATTCTGCTGTGGTAGAGGGTCCTACTTCTGTGGGTAAAGGAAAGCCAGACATCAGTGATGCTGTGGAACATTTGACAAAGAATTTCAACTGCTGGCAACAAATTGCAAAATCCCTCCAGCATATTGGTGCTGTGTCTTTCTCCAGACTAATTCCATAATTTTGTGCATTTTGCCAAAGTAATAGGGCAGTATAGGTGCACACCATAAAATTCTGTGGTTTGGTAGTGGAAATTTCAGCTCGTGACCTTTGAGGTTAATGGTGCTATTTAAATTTAAGACACAATGAAGCTATTAACCAATTACTCTCACTGACCTCACTGTTAACTGGAAGACTGTCAACACAGAAAATGAGGCCAATTATTTAGGAGCTATCATCTGTTCAGGAAGCCACCCTCTTCAGCTGGCTGGGAGACTATCCCAGGCTGGAGGATGATGACATGGCTCTACCCATTCCTGCTGTTGTCACCTCTCAGCTGCCACATGGGCACAAAGGCTTGGATGCTCAGGAAACTCCTGCTAGCACAGAACATTCCTCTGCAACCTGAATAACTTGACAGACACAAAGGTTTTCTTTTCTCTTTCCACTGGCATCAGTCAGGTCTTAGTATGTTCAAGACTCGCCCATACACAGGGCCTGTTCCCACAGCACCAGGTATGAACACTGCCATGAAAAGGACTGCAGCTCTGCACATGCTGCTGACAGATGCAGAATTCCTTCCAGTAATGAACTCCCTGAATTTCATCACTTGCTGTTCCATGTGGAAAGCAGAGCCAACCTTTCCTTCTGTATCATTAGGATCATAACAGTTTATTAAAAAAAATCTGTCAAAACTAGATGCTATTACACATTTCATAAGCTTTTAAGTAATGAATGAAGGAAAAAAACATCTCACAGATACAGTCACATCAACTATGCAAACCAAAATAAGACCAGATACTAAAAATGAATGTTGGGAAAAAAACAACATGTAAGTGTATACAGTAAAATCTTGCTCCAAATGCTTCCACGAGACCCAGATAGAAATAATTTTAAAAACACTGCAATCAAGCTTAATGGAGGCTTCACTTGATTCATCTATTTAAGAATCCAGAAAAAAACCCCTCAATTTCTACAAAAGAGACTGCTTGTAAGATTCAGATTAAGATGAACAGGCCAGATGCTCCAGTGTACCAAATTTGCTCCTCAGCATTTTCCTATCCTGCCCACCAACTCAGCCTGACCATTCTGTGAAAGGGCAACTGCTGAGCATCAGAGCTGACAGGTTAACAGGACAGAGGAAAAAAAAAGCACATCAGCCAATGACATTCCCATACTGCAAGAAGATCCCAAATGTGTTGTTCAACACTACAAAAAGCAACATAACCTGGCAAAATTTCAAACAGGTTTCCAGTAGAGTGACCTGCAGAGAACAACATGAGATTCTGGGAGTCAGGCAAGGAAGAAGAGCTGGGAGCATGGCACTGCCATGTACTCCCAGGGTTGAGCACCCTGATGGGTCCCACCTGCAGCCTCCACCACTACCCCAGTCCACGTGCTCCATTTAAGCTCAGGGCTGGGGCACAGAGGGCAAAACTGAGTTTTTAGTTTCTAAGTAGACCATTTTACCATTGAGAAGGTGGATGGGAAAACAGACAATAGGCAGCAGAGCTCCAGCTCTTATCTCCAATACTATATCTCAGGTTGGGATTTTCATCAGTCAGACATTTGCAGGGTAAGACTAGTAAGATGCATGGAGAGGCACACAAGAAGTGAGTGCCTGCACCACAAAGAGCATCCCAGTACTACAGATGATTGAACTCCGTGGTTCCATGAAGTGTAGTTAGTTCTGGGTGTTAATAACCCTGATTCAGAACTGTTCAGCAATGTACTCTCATTAGCCACACCATCTGTGTAAAGGGAACAACCTACGCTGTCACAGCACACAGAGCCTGGGGCTGACCTTAATATCTTCCCCCACATACCAGCAGAGGACAAGTGGAGAGAAATCTGGCATCAGTTTGTCTTTACTGCTGCCAGAGGAAGATATCTGGGCTGGAGAGGAAGTTTCTCACCTCTCCAGTCACTCTTGCCAGCTGTGGCAAATGCAAACCGGCAACTGCTCTTCCTCCTTGGGTCCCACTGGTGAAGTGGGAAATTTGGCTGTCCTATTATGACAGGGTAAGTCCAGTTTAGATATCACAGGACTCTGACTTATTGGGAAAGAGGCTTCACAGATCATGTGAAACAGTAAAACCTCCTGACATTATTCAGTCAGTGTAAATTATCTGATGGACTGAAAAGTGCCCAGCATGACATGGAATTACATTCCAAATATCAAGTATTTGTTTCTTCTTGCTCCTTCCTCTGTACCACATATTGGCTAAGACAAGCTGCCTGGTGGACATTCCTGGAGGTTCTTCCTACCTGCACAAAAGTCTGAGATCCCTAAGCTGACTCCTACAGGAGCAACCTACACAGAGGGAGATCAGAGGGAGTACTGGTAAGGATACATCCCAGCCCTGAGTGAAACACGCAGCAACCATCTTTAAGCATGCTGAGGTTTAGTCCTCTCTGTCTAGGCACATCATTCTTCCAGAATCTGCTTTTCTGGCCAACAAATATCATGCTTCCTCCTCAGAACAGAAAAAAACCAAAACAAACCAATCAGACCCAATCTGCTTAATGTGCTACTTACTTAGGGAAATGCCATTTTTTTCTTCTCTACCAATCTCTTCTCATCTTTGACTCCTTCCCTGCTTTCATCTGTTGTGTTTATTAACTTCCTCTGGCTGGTGCCACATCCAAGGAGAGCTGCAGAGAGCAATCCTGGTGCTATTGCATGCTCTCTGCTGCTGAGAGCCCGAGAAGAGCTCCAGTGAGCCCAGTACAAACCACAGTGCAGAGCCCTGAGTGACAGGAATTTGAACAACTCTTCCACAACATAATTAAAGCTGATGTTTTCTTTAGAGCAGTGGAATTCAGCAATAAGTACATTAACAGAAAGCTTGGCATTGTGAACACCAACAAGCATCTCAATTCAAGCAAAAGTAAATTGTCTGGATTATGAGATGTTACCTAGGATGCCAGTAAGGGTATCTAAAGTGCTTTATCTCTTCTCATCATGGCATGGCAGAAATAATCTCCCACACATTAAGGTTCCTACTGGCAGGAACCTTGTCCTATGAAAACAATGCTTTTCTAAGGCTTCAGCATCCAGTTTTGCTGCTGTGCAATTCCCTAAGAGATGAGAGCAAATTAAGACCCTTTTTGGATGTTTATTTTGCAAAACCTGTGGCAGTTTAACATCTTCGAAAACTCCACCTTTCTGCTATCTGTTGAAGACTTGCCAGTGGGTTAGAAATCTATTAAGCAGGGAATACGTGAACAACAGACAAGCAGGGTAGAGAAAGGACTTCTCTTAAAAAACTAGGAGCATAATGAGACAGAAGTTTCCAAAACCAGAAACACCTGAATCAGGAAGAACAATTAAAACTGTTGGCAAGCAACAGACCTGGATACAGGAGTCTGTATCAGACCAGCTTCGTATCACATCAGGTTAATAGGAAAGCTGCTCTTTTGACATACAAAGCTCCTCCAATAAAAGCTATTTCTTTTAAACAATATCCATTTTTATATACCTTTGACAATTTGGGATTCTGCATAAGCAATGAGCAACAGCTTGGCAAAAGGTGACTTGACATGGGTACTGCAACTAAAGAAACTGGCAAGGATGTCAAAAACGCATGAATTGAAATATTACAACTCATTAAAAGAATTATGAATTTGTAAGAATTGTAATTAAGAATTATGCATTTGTAAGAAGTAAATACAAAAGGCTGTATAGTAGATAGGATAGTCAGGAAGCTCAAGAAATCCACTGTTTATATATTGGACAAAAGAAAACATTGCCACGTAGGTATTTTACAGCAAGTGACTGTGCCCAACTGAAAAAAGACTAAAAAACAAAGGAAAACAAACTAACAACAGCAAGATGCAATGACTTCAGCTACACAAAGACTCTTTACCTATACATTGCATGAAAATATGGAGGACAATGGTTCAAATAAAGTCAACTGTGTTGGAAATAGTGCATGAAATCCCAGAAGTGATAGAACTACTAGTCAGTGAAGAAAATGAAAGGAACCAAGTGGAAGAAATCAATCAAGAATAAAAAATAAGCTTTTTTTTTAAACAGGCAGGCAAGGGGCCAGGTAACATAGATGGACAGACATGCAAAAAAACCCCACAGAAAAGCAGCTCTATCTCTAAGTACAGCAAGTAATAAATTTGATGATAAACTAGGAAGCTCCAAACTAAGGAATGACAGCAAGCAGTGAGGGGTGAAAACCATTTTTCTTGTGCTGGAAAAAAAACAAACCACCTTCTAATGCAAATGGATGAGCTGATTAACAAAGCTTGCAGAGCCTGTTGTGAAAGACGGGTGAATGGAGAGAACCCGAGGGAGACACTAAGAGCATGTAAACCAAATCAGGGAGCAGCTGACTGCATTCAGAGGGAAGAGGCTACAGGAGCACTCAGAAACACGAAAACAAGAATATGACCTAGGCTGCATGAAGCACCAGTAAACACACTGAAGTGGAGGGCAACAGGAGGCATCTGTTCAATGTGTTCTTCGACTGCTGAAGTGTCAGCAGTTTCACAAATACCACCATTTATTATTAGTAGTTTTTATAACCAGGGGGAAGCACCAGAATGCTTATTTTTACTGAAGTCACACAAACCCACAGAGAAACTACACTTGTTTTTCAGTACTAAAAACCCAACTGTTGAAAGGTGAGAACTCCCCTTAATTTATGGAAATCCCAAACCCAATCTCCCATGCATTAACTTTAAATCTTTATGGAAACAAAGGCTGCATATTTTGTCTATTGCAAGGATAGTGAAGTACTTTTTTTTTCTAAAATAGTTTACTGTGTCAATGAAATTGCAGATGCTTCTGTGCACTTCAGGGACTTCAAACATTGCATCAATTATCTGAATAAGTAATGAAAAGACATTGTGAATAAAATGGTTCACCAAGCCTGGTTCACAAGTCAATTGCTTTCTGAATCCAGTTATATACTGTAATATTTGACATGTTATTTCTTTTTGCAAGAGGTTAAGAGTTTTCTGTGCTTCTATGCCAGACTTGCTGCACGAGTTTGGAGAAGAAAAAAAACCCAACAAAATACAAAAGACTGCAGGAAGGACAACACACTTTTAGACTCTCCACTACAACCCTCTTTTCACACAAAACAGAACAAAGAAGGTCACTGAAACCAGAACTTTAAAGTCCAACTAAGGCAGAAACGTGAAAATCCCCTAGCAGATTGCTTAGCATTATAGCCCAATCTAATACTTTAAAATTCCACCTTTTACAAACTGGACTAGGTGATGGCACAACACAAAATGTCTGTTTGTTGAGCTCCTGTTTCCAGAGAGTCTTTCTGGCACCTGGAAACAGAGCAAGCATAAGGCTGATTATCATTTCCATAACCCCCAAGGAAAACTATCGTGCAAGATGTTTGAGTAAGAGCAGTGCTGTTCGAAGGCAGCATTCATAAACAGAACAAAGACTAAACAAAAGGCTAAACAAGTACATCATAATTAACAACTACCACCAAACTTTTAATTAAGATATGTAAGAAAAATCAAGGAGAGCTAATTAAAAAAACACCAGCGTATATACTTTCTTAGAAAAATCTGAATTGGTACCATGAAGTAAACAGGCTAATTAGAAGTGACCACAATTATTTTGCCACTGTTACTGAGTTTAGTCATGATTTTTCAGCTTGCTCTTTAATCCTACACCTTGTTTGAACTCCTCTGTTGTTTCAATGCAGGATGCTTCCATCAATTTATTCAAAAACTAAGCAAAACTGAAGAAAATACCACAGAGCTTTAACTCTGTATGGCAGGCATGTTTTGTCATTAGTTTTGAGACACACTCTCCTCTGCCTAGACAGTATCATTCTTGCAGGGCCAGAATTTTAATTATTATACACTCCCCCCATTAATCCTGAACAAATCCACAGTTACTACAAATGGATGCTGATAAAACTGCCACATCAATAATGCTACACTCCACACGTTTTCCTTTTATCCAGGCAGCTAGACCAGTATAAGAATATGATGCTGTTTCACACAGATTTTACTGTTAGAGGTATCTACTTCCCTTAGGGCCAGAAAGCAGCTACAGATAATAGGAATCTAACTGGCAATATTAAGGTTTTACTTCTCTGCTCTTATATACTACCCTTTCGTGAAAATACATCCATTCTCATTACTTTTGCCATTCTTCAAAACTGTTACTAGGCTGATTTGAACAGTAACAGTTAATGCTGATAGAAAAAGCAAAGAAAAATGCTGACACAACCTGGAGTTATTTAAGAACTTATTTGCTACACATCTATTTCCAGAAAATTAATAAAAAGTTGCTGACTCCCAGCTGTAAAAACCCCAAGTATACCTAGGCAAAATAAAACTGGGCAAAAAAGGAATTCCCACCCCCAGCCCAGAATGCAAACAGCAAAGTGACTCGCAATTAACAACTTCTGTCTCTCCCCTACAGTGTTGGCACAAAACCCAAGCCTCCATTGGGATACATGTTAACTCTTTGTGATTACCAAGCTCAGGAACCATCTTCCAGGTTATTTCTGCACCTACACAGAAGCCAAATTTCACTTTCTAAAAAATATACTCTTATATTTAAGAGAAGTCTATACCTCCTAAAATACACTAATAAGGTAATCCTTAAACTATCCAGGAAGAACTGGCTGCCCACAACAGCACCTTTCTCATTCCACACTTGAAGTTCCAGACAATTACTGTCCTGCCTGTAGCTTTCTGGCTTATGGCTGTAGGGTGTCACCTTTTTCCCCTTTCACAAAAACCAGTAAACATATAAAGCAGTCTTCTCTTCACTAATGACACAGCACACATCTTCCTTGAAAGTCATTAATTTTAAACTTGTAAATTCCACGTGTTTCCTCCCTTTTGAGACAAAAATATCAAGTCCTTCCTGCATACGGCTAAAAAAAAAGTTAACTGTGTTTCAGAACCCCTTTAAAATTTAGATAAAAATACACATGCCTGTGCCAGGTAACTCACCAGCAGTGCTGAAATGGAATGCAATCTCCATTTCCTCAGACTATTTCCAGGCTTCTCTACTGCCAAAGCTAGACAAGCACTTTCTCCCTAGTCTACACTTTTCTGTTCAAAAGGTGGAATAAAGTAAAAGGCTTATTTCTGTGCAAAGGCTTCTTCCTCTGCATAGCAATAAGCCTCACACTGTAATTGATTTTTTTTTTAAAGTGTCATTTAAATTATTTTGGTATGATTTATCTTTCCTTACTTTTTCCTAAAACATCTCAGAATATTAACAAGGAAATAAATGTAGTAATACTCTAACATCTTCAAACATTATCTAATTTAAAAATCTAATTTACTTTCCATCATTTGGGCTTCCTTACTATTTCAGATGTCACTCAGTGTGGATAGTAAAATTAAGACTATCAATTTCATTTTTGCTTTGAATGTGTTGCAGGCTCCACTTCTCAACCACTAGAACTTTCTTGTTTAAGGCTTCCAATACTGTTCTGGAATTTTTGAATTAAAAAACAGGGGGAACTACTGCTTTGTTTTTATTAAAAGAATTCTCAACTGCTCTCCTTGGCCCTTCTTACAAGAAAAGGCTGAGTGCTGGCACAAAACCAAACCTCCAATATACCTGTTAAATAATATTCTGTGGTCTTCTATTAATACAAGGAGATAATAAAAGTCTTAAATAGCACTGAGGGTGCCACTGGATACAACAACCTTCCAATGACGCCAGTGGGAGACCTACTTAAGAACCAATAAACAAATTGAGCAAGTGATGCAATATGAGCTGTCCTGCTCTTGCTTTGGTGAAAGTTAAAGGATGATTTATCACTGTAGGCAGCCTTACTGCCAGCCAGCCTCCACAACCAGTGAGTCTTACTCAAAGCGTGCCATTGCACTGAAAAAGAACTCACAAAATATTTAGGGACATCTATATTCTTCAACACAAATTTTCATTGATAGAATTTATAATAACTTTAGGATTTCTCTTTTATTTTATACATGGCATAAAAAATGAACAGAACTCTAAACTCTATCCATGCCAACCTTTTAACACCTGGGAATACATCATATACCATCAGCCTGCCGCAGAAAAAGAAAAAACACTATCAGCATAAAAACAGCATTACCTTCCAGAGTAACTATTAGGCAATTAAAACTACAGTCATGGGTAATGACTTTAATTAAAAACACCTTAATTGTACTCATCACAGTAAACGGGACTGAGCCTGGAACTCGCATATGCGTCACAGAGTAACGCAGGTAGGGAAACGAGGAGAAGCCAAGGGAAGGTGAAGAGGTGCAGACAGAGGGAAAAGCGAGGTAGAGAAACGAGAAGCCAGGGCAAGGTCAAGAGGTCCAGACAGAGGGAGAAGCCACCCACAGGCACGGCCACCGGGAGCGCCCGGCCACGGGCACCGGGGGAGGCCAGCGCCGGGCCCCCCGGTCCCGCTGAGAGGAGGCCGCACCCCGCAAGCCCCGATGGATAAATTTTCATTCTAAACCCTCCAGTTTAGGAAACACATTGCAAAATTACATTTCTGGTTTTTTTTTTTGGTTTTTTTTTTTTTTTTTTTTTAAAAAAAAAAAGCCTTTTGTTTAGAGCGGAATGAACGCAGGCGGCATCACCCAAACCGGTCCGAGCGCGGCCCCGCTCCCGGCGGCACTCAACGCTACGGGGGCGGTTTACCGCCAGAAAGGGAGGGGGAAAACGGAGGTAAACCTCCGCGCCCCGGCAGCGCTCGCCGACTGGAAAAGCGACGCGGCAAGGCCCCTGCGCCCCGTGCCCACCGCCGCCCGCCCCGGGCTCCGCTCACCGCGCTCCGGGCTCCGCTGGCGGCGGCGCCGCCGCGATCCCCTGGCAGCGCTCGGGAGCCGCGGGGAGCGCCGCGGGGAGGGCTCTTATGGTGTCCCGAACCCGCGGCAGCTGTGCGGGGTGCGGGGGCAAGCCCCGGCCGCCGAGAGGGAACACGTGTGGGGGGCGGAGGCCCACGCGGGGGTGCCGGAAGAGCCGGAGCCGGGGTTACGCACCCAGGTGGGTCCCGGTGTGGGAATGGAAATTAATGAAGTGCGGCGGGCAGGGTGAGGTTTGTGATGATCTCCACCGTGCGGGTGCTTCACCCTGTTTCTGGCTGGTTCCGTGACTCTCGGCCGCAAAGATATATAAGGAAGAGTTTGCAGTAGGTTAAAAAGCCTCTTTTTCAATCAAGGAAAGGATAAGATGATGTGACACAAATGTATGATCGTGTGCCACAAATAGAACATTGTGGGAAGCTTTTCCTTAGACATAAGCTTTGTCCTATATTTTTTCGAACAGTTTATTTTCTTGCTGTGTAGGTCATTCTTAACATTAGGCTAAATTTAGATGAAGATGCACCAGCAGTGAAGACAGACTGAGGAAGCCGACCTAGACCCACAGCCTCAGCTGTGGCCTGGTCAGGGACCTGGGTGTGAAATTATTTACCTTTTTACTGACTTCTTTTGTTTCAGGTACCTTGGTTAAAAGTAAGAGAATCTCAGATATTTAAATAAAACACCTGGAGTCTAAAAGAATTAGAGGCTTCTAGCTTCCAGCTTACCCAGCTTACTTCAGTGCTGCAAGCCATATATACAACCAGCATTAATTTCAAGGGTATTTCTACCACAAAGTGAGGTAAGACTGAACATCTTGGGCCTTTTGAAGATCTGTACCTGAAACTTCAAAACAGGGTCCAATCTCTGCTTCCAGTACGGATGGCAGAATTTGTACTTGTTTATGCACTTTGATTTTCAGTTCTTTGTGTATAAATTTAGCTGTGGGTGGAGTATCCTGAGCCAGATTCCTCCATATATGCTATACATACAGGATTACAGAAAGGCAGACATGATTCTGTGTTAGATTGACAAGGAATTGCATTTCCCAGCAAATGTTGGATCAGAGCCATCTGTTTCAGAAATTAGCATAGCAGCAATTTGTTTGTTTGGCTTCATCTGTCTATTAGTTTTGTCCAAATTTTCTTGTTTTAGAGACATGCTATCACATAGGGAAAAGATCTGTGATACACTCTATGCAGGCAACCCCTAAAATACATGAATTATTCTAAACAGAGGAGATATGAAATGTCATTGTCAGAAATCCAGACAAAGCTAAAGTAAGATTATTTGTTTTCCTGTGAACAAGTTTGACTTTCTCACAGCACTCTTATATTAAATCATCTGCCCCTTCCCAGTGTCCTGGTCTCACAGTGCTTCTCGCCTACCCAAAGTAGCGTTTCTGTACTTTTAGGTGCGCTGGATATTTTCCTTGTGTTTATTTTGACAGAATGATGGAAAATCCTTCCTGACTTACAGCCTCTACAACTTTTGAAGAGGTATTGATATTCTTAAAAACTGAGAAGTCTAGCTGCAAACAACAGTCAGGAAAAGGGCATCAATCCATTAAATGATAAGGTATCACCACATTAGACAACAGCTTTTCTAAAAGCATTTCACTTTGAGCTCTGTATACCCAAGAAAATGACATCTCTTACACAGCTTTTTTATTTGTGGCATACCCAGGCTGCACTATTCAGGATTTCAGTTATTTGTCTAGATTTTTTAGGTCTCAGGAAAAAAAAAATTAGTTAATACTCCAAAAACGTGCATCTATTATTTTATAGTTCCTACTGCATCTGGTTACAGTGCAAATAATTCTCCACAGGTGTAGAGAAAGATCTGTTGTACAACTGATGATCATTATGTGGCATTGGCTTGATGATGCAAGTCTGGATTCAGAGGCTATTCCTACCAACTCTTTGAAAATGTAACCAAAAATAGTGATAGGAAAGCCTTCTGTACCCTTGAGAAGTGTAGAGACCAATGTAGTTATTATGGAAAGAGAATTCTAGGTAGATCTGCTCAAATAGGAAGTAATTGTGAATGTTTCTTATAACTGAATGCTGCTAATGCATGATTTAGAGACTACACAAAGTAAAAGATTTAGTTCATTTTCATGCTACTTCATTTCTTAGTTATATGGTAAAACCACCAACAAAAACACCTTCTAAAATAAGAACTTACTTTTCTCCTTCAGAAAAATGAGTCGTGTGTTGTAGGCAGTGAAAGTGAGGTGAAGTCTCAGCTCAGAGGATGTGAGTGCTCATTCTGCACCTGTGCGAGCGCTCACCTGTGTTGCTCTGTGTCTCTGTACCTGAGCACCCTGCTCACCATTCTCCTCCCACCGCCCGCCCCGTTCCTTTGTCTCCTCGGAGCCACCAACAACGGGATCTGCTGGAGTTTGGAAACCTGGGCCGGATGGAGGGCGGGAGCTGCCAATGAGAAGCGCTCACCCGGGTCACTGCTGAAATCACAGCACCCCGGGCAGAGCTGTGCTCGCATCCCCTGATGATGAAACGGCAGCAGCAGCCGAAGTCAGACAGTGACAACATCTGGTGGCTTCTCTGTGCTGTCAGAGCAGGGCGAGGAAATTGCCCGTTCAGAGGATGCTTTGTGAATCGATACACGGGTAATGCACAGCACGGTGTTTAGAACAAATAGCAAATGTCAGAAGTAAATAGTTCTGTATTTTAAGCAATGGAAAGAGAGTGTAAGTGCTTTTCCAGGGTAAGTGTAGAAAGCCATTACAAAGCTTATCTTTGCAACTGACCTATAAAAGCTCTAAACACATCAAAGGCTTTGAGGACATCAGATACAAACTTTAATTCTTCCCACAGTCAAAACTCCCCTGAAGTCAATGTCCCAGGATCACGACTCTGAGTATGTTCAGTAATGCTAATGGAACTCAGACTTCCATGGGCAGCTTCATTCACAATTGTAATTTAATTCAGGTTGCAATTTATTAAATAGTGATTTCTTGTAATGATTTTTCCTCTAAATCGCTGGATGTAAGGCAACACAATTTTTTAGAACAGAATTTCTTGGAGGTTTTATTATTAGAGAATAAAAAACTTAAAAATGTAGCTGAAGTACTTTTTGTTCAAGACAACAGCTTTTTGTTTACTTTTAGCAGGTTAAGAGGTTATATTTGTGTCACAAGTAAAGGCAGGCAAAATTTCTTCCAGGTAAAGAGTCTAGATTTTCATAGCAATCTCAGATCTTAGCAGCAAACAGCTTTTCTTATATTTTTGCCCATCTCTAACCATAATGCATTTACTCAGTCATAGCACCATGAATTTCAGTAACTGCGGCTTTTCGATTTTCTAAAATGGTATGCAAAGATGTCCTTTACTGTAAATACTTAATGAGTTAACCTGATATCATAAGCTACCAAATACAGAGGGGATGAAAATGCCAGTGGATTCCTCTGAATGTTTTAGCCTTAAGGCTCCTGCAGGTTTTATTCGGATTCACAATAGCAGGAGTGGGAAGGAGGAGATAAATAAAACATTTGTTTCAGAAAGTAGGTGACTTTGACAGAACACTGATGTAAACCATGAAGCCTCACAGATCAGAGGAATATTGTTAAGAAGGGAGGCTGGTGAAGAACACTCAACACCAGCCCCCGAGTGGTGCTGATCAGAACAGTGCTGCTTTGCTTTTAAGTATTATTGCACCTTCTCTGCTATTCTGTAAAGAATTCAGTTGGTGACTCCCACTGATGTATCATAGTCACTCAAACATGTTTTTACACCACTCATTGGGTATTTTGGTAAAGGTCTAATCTCATTTGGATTTATTACGATTTATCTCGGATTAAGCATTTATCTGCTAAGGATTATGACCCATACTATGAAGTACTGATGAACCATCAGAGTTCAGGAATGTCTAAGCACATTAGAATGAATCAGCAATATTATTTTTTGACACAGTCTTCACACATTATCTTTTTTCAATCAACTTTGCAACATTCATACAGATAAGTATCTAATTTTCCTTGAATACGGGCAGTAACCTGGAAAGCTCTTAACATCCAGTAAGAGCAAAGCTGCATTTAATTAGGAGCAGCTTAAAAGATCAGGCCTCAGAGCCACATGACTTCTTATTCACTCTGCCTTCAACTGTCAGTATAACTATTGATTTTTTTAATATCAATTTAAATATTTTTTCTTAGTTTTGAAATGTATTTTGGTGAGTCTTCCGCTGCTATCACAACCTTCTACTTTTTTCTAATTTGCATAGCCAGGAGTGAAAAAAGGAACAAGGATAAAGAAGAAGACTATGTTGTTTTTATCTTTCTGGACTTTTAAGATATTTTTTTCTGTTTGAAAATGTTTAAACTGCTTCCACTGTTGACATACACAGTACTGCACCTCAGGAAAAGTGTTGGATTTCTCATGGGTTTAAAAGAAGTTGGTTTGGCTCCAGTTTGTGGCAATGCCACTGATGTATGCTATAGTTGCCCCAAAAAGGCTTCTGGCTATTTTCATGCTTAATCATTTTGTACATGTATCATATCTTAGAAATTCAATTTTTTGTTGTTTTAATTGCACAAATTTGGAGAATTCCAGTTGTCACTTTAAATGTGTATGTTTGGACATTTTCCTTACAATTCAGATTTTTTCTTTATGATGATACACACAAAGAAGGTTTAAATACTTTCTGGCAGTGTTTTATAATGCTGGAAATAAGTCCTTGGATACAAAACTGCACAACTTAATGTGTTTAACCACTCTTAATAAAGGAATTAGGGAGAAAATATATGGTTCATTTCCAGTATACATTTCTACTATTTGCTAAATAGTGTCACATTTAGAATGTACAGTTCTGTGACAAATGACTACACTGCAGTGTTATTGTTCATTTTGAGGATTGCCTGCAATGCCTGATTTGCTAAGCAGGGAGTTTGCAGTATGAATGTAGCTGTGAAGAGATGAAACCTCTGAAAGGTTGTAAGGGACACCAGATTCAGTGTGTTTGACTTCACTACATGGAGTAATGGAGTTAAATTTGGGGTTTCACAAGAACAGTGCAAAACTGCCATTTCTTTACGGTGTTGGGATATAGCATGCCCTTTTACCAGTTTGCATCACAGTTTCTTATCCAGTTAATGTTTAGAGCTATGGACACAGTGATGTGTGTGAAACCTTAGCTCTCATTTGAGTTAAATAAAGAAAAGACTCAGCTGATGAAAAATTAGATGAAACAAAAGAGAAATGGATGAGCACAGAAGAGAATTGATCTGGCATAACTAAAAACATTGATGAATAAGCTGTAGAGAGACATAATCAAAGACAAAATTATTTTTCAGTACCTTTTCTGAAAAACATTGAATAGAAAATCATCTGGATTCAGAAGAGAAAGGTTCTTTACCCGGTTTCACATGAATACGTGTGCAAGGAGAGAAAAAGAGAAGGGTATTTTCTGCTAATGGGATACATTAACGTTGCCATGGAATTTGGGATCAGCATGCACAGGGTATTGATCTTAAACCTGCTTCTGAGCTACAAGGATGAGGAGGACATGTTAATTTGCTTACTTTTGACATCAGCCCAGAACTACACATGTATAGGGAAAACCTAAGGATAGGATGGATGGCAAAGGTGAACTTTGAAAAGCCTCTTTCTCAGAATCATGTAATCATTCGGTTGGGATGGACTTTAGGAGGTTTCCTAGTGCAAACTGCTCAGATCAGGGTCAGCACTGAAATCACATCAGTTTTTTGAGGATGTGATGCAACGAAGTTTTTGAAAACCTGCAAGGATTGAGATTCCCCAATCTCTCTGGGCAACCTGTTTCAATGCTTAAATATCCTAAAAAAACCAACAAGGCATAAATAATCTGTGGTCTGTGTTCTCCTCCAGGACACTTGACAGGTATTCCGTGGCTTAGGTCTAAGAGTAGATGCCCAAGGAATGCCAAGGTAAGCAGCTGCCAGGTGGAGTAGCACTGCCCTTGGGCCTGCCCTTGGGCCTGGCAGGAGGCCTTCACCCCTTCTGCAGTGAATGCAGAGAGACTGTAACATTCCAGCTTGGATAGAGGGCTGCTGTGGAGCCATGCTGAAAGCCTTGCTGAAGGCAAGGTAGGCAACTTCTACGGCTCTGCCTTTGGCTGCACATCTTCCAGGGCATCACAGAAAGTCAGGTTGGGCAAACCTTGGAAAAGTCATGCTGGATACTACTTCTAATCACCTTTTTTTCTTCAGGAATGGCTCCTGCAGACTTGGCAGCATTATTGTCCCAGAGGACAAGCAGTAGTTCCCTGGATCATCATTCTTGCATTTCTTAGCGTGATGGGCTTTTGGATAGATTTAAGTGAAACCAGGCTTTAACTTCACAGTTAAAAGATTTTACATAGTCCACAGTGATACCCTCCTTATAAACTGGGACTAAAAAGTCTGTAAACAATTATTGATCTCCACATGCTACTGGGGAAATTTTCCAAGATCAGTGACAGCTGGGAAATCACTGGCATTTTAAAATTATATATCAGTGATTCACTTTTTTTGGCATTTACAGTATTGCATTATGGCAATGAACATACTAGATGTGTATTTAAAAAACCAAACTGCCTTTAGCATTTTAGTATTTTTTGTTTGAGCCGCATTACAGATGAAAATTTCTTGATACAATTCAAAATAATGGGTTTGTTTTTTAAAGATATATACCCATTAAGAAGAAGTTAGAATGAGGAAAATGCTTCTTTGTGTGAAAATAATTCTGCTTTTTCAACAACAGCATCTCCTGAGTTTCTTTGATTCGTACCTGATTAATGACTAAACTAGATTTTAACTCCTGTAAACACTGTAGAATGCAGAGAGCTATGGAAAAGTAAAACATATTTTGCCCTCCTAAGTAATTGTTTACACAGCCCTCAGTTACATTTTATTCTGGAATTATTTGCAGGAGAGAGGTTTGGTTTCAAGTCATTGTCCCATATAACATTGCCAAAGCCTCTGGTCAGTCAGTGAAGTGTCTTAATTTGTGACGGGGAGCTGGGTGCTTGCCCACAAAAGGGCACAGCTACATGAAAGGAAAATGTTTATTAGGTAAAACAATGCTAAAATCACCTCTTTGCTGGAGAATAAAAAACGTGTGGTGATCCCAAGCTTGTTCTGTGCTGCTGGGCAGGAAGGACTTCATATTAACCCAGTGATTCCTCTGGCTGATGAGGGATCTGCTGTGACGCATTCCGAAGGATGCTGCATATGCCTTGGCTGGGAAAATGATGTTTTCTTTGTGCTGGTCGAGGCTAGAAAAGAAGGGGAAATGGTGGGAGTGGTGACTCGGGTGATCTTTAGAGAAAAAAATAATGCAAATAAGAATTGAAGATGAGCTCTGCATACTTCCAGGTTTGAAAATAATTAGTCACAGAGTTTGTAGTCCACCGTCTCAGGTTTCTGCACTGCAAAAATACATTTTAATACAGATTTAAAAATTGGCTAATGAGATTAGCTGGCTAATGTTTTAATGTAAAAGGTATGTCAGAAAATGACAATCTGAATTGGGAGAGAAAAACAAAAAACAATAGCTGATATGAGCTAAGAATTTTGAACACAGACTATATTGTTCGAGATATAACTGGTTTTATTTTAATTCCATGACAGCATCATTTCATCCACTGTCTGTCTTGACATGAGTCCTGTAAAGGTTTCTATTTTGCCTTCTCAGCGTGTTTTAGGGAATGATTTGTGATTAGGAGTACAGAGACTATTTCAAATGCCTCTTAAAATATGTGGTATTGCAAACAACGGATATAAAATGAGATTCACACACATAGCTTTGCTGGTGGCCAAGAACTGCGTTGCAATATGCCGGAAATCCAAACATCCTCCTACTCCCAGAGCCTTGCTGACAGATCTACAACAACTTCTTTCTCTTGAAAAAGCTACTTACAGAATCAGAATAAGAAAGAGAGAAGCCTGCTAATTCTGAGAAACTAATGTAATACATAAAATGGGAGGTTAAAGATTCCTCATCAATATGAAAATCACATTTCTTCTTGAAAATTTTAAGTAACATCTAGACTATCTAAAATCCTCACAAAAACCAGAGAGGGGAATATAATGTCATCTCTGAAAAAGGAACAACAGCAAACCTTTAGGATTGGTGTCATTGTTGTCTTGTCTAGCCTTTTAGAGCCACAAATCATTGGGCTTCTGCCTTAGTACAGGGGTGTGTATC
Organism: Hypocryptadius cinnamomeus; assembly: GCA_013400635.1. NCBI lineage: Eukaryota > Metazoa > Chordata > Aves > Passeriformes > Zosteropidae > Hypocryptadius > Hypocryptadius cinnamomeus. The sequence goes on from VYZP01020270.1 coordinate 158,195, forward strand.
AGTGGAACTTGGTACAGAAATAGAACCTCAGCTCAGCAGATCCTCCTTTCTTGAAAAACCATTTTAAAAGGCAAACACAAGGGAATAGAAAAACAAGTAACTTTTCTAGGGATGTGTATTTTAAACAGCATGTTTTGCAAGAAAGGCTGTTGTTAGATGCTACATATTTTAATTAGCTGTTTAGAAAATCAGGTTGACAATGTCCTTTAATTAGTAGACATTGACTTATTCCATGTGTATTATGGCACAGTGAATCTTATTAAGATAAATGTTTCTCTCTGAAGAGATGAAAAAAAAATCCACTATCATTTGTTTGCTTACCAGATTGCTCACCATCAATACGGCTGCTATTTAAAATGATGAATTTTAGTCACATATTTAATTAGCTAATAGCTGATCTCACTGTAGGGTCTTGATCCTCCTTACATGTGTTCTTTCATCCTTAAAAAGTCTTTGGTTATATCTTGTTTTTGAAGTTTTCTTTTGAAATTGTCCTTGCAACTTTCAAACCTAAAATGCAATAAATGAAATTATTAAAAGTAAAAATTATTGTGAAAACATTTAAGGTTTTGAGTATAGTTTTATACCTACTGCTCATTTTAATATATTGCTAGAGACTATGAACTTAAAAGAAAATTACAAGTTTTTAACGTTAATTTCCACTTGCTGCAGGTGTTTAGTTTGTGAGAAAATTACGTGCACTTTAAAAGGCTATAAACTAACTTAAGATGTCAGTGCATTTGTCTGTCACTGCTCAGCCTGCAGCCTTCTCACAGAATTCACATTGTTTGAGGGCCACAGTGTGAAAGTGCAGCAAATGCACTGTAGCCTATACTGTGTCATGATGACTGTTAATAAGAAAGACTTAATGGTGTTTGCATAAAGGACATGAAGCTCCTGTGGGTGTCACTGGTTTGGACGAGGGCTCTTCATGGCAGATTCTCTACTTCAGTTGTTCATCATGTGTGACAAATGGTACTTCTTAATCCCACAGATTATGTTAGTGCCTAGAATGCCATTCAAGGGCAAACATCCCTCCCTCTTCACAGAAGATGACATTCTGAGTCACATGGATTGGGAGTCATGCAAGGAGCAGGGAGTTAGTCTCGATGACCCTTAGGTGCCTTCCAACTTGAGATGTTCTATTGTTCTGGATGATTGCCCTCTAAACTTCTCATTTTCTTCCCATTTGCAGCATTAGGTCATTCCAGCAGTACAAGTACAATAAGCAAGAAGAATATTAATAAATCAGAATTTTATTTGTTATAGAGACTGTCTTTGGAGGGATTGCCATGGCAGGTATTATGCTGCTAAGCTGGAGATGCTGTAGAAGGTCCAGGCTTGCCTGTGAATAACCTGGAGGCAGCCTGGGAAGGGTGAGGTAAAGCCAGGCTGCACCCATTCCAGAAGGTCTGAAGAAGTTCTGGGTTTGCAATATGAATTTGTATCTACACGGACATGTACCTGCCATAGAATTTGCATTAATTCAAACTATATGTAACTATCATCAAAACTTGGGAGTGAACTTTCCTTGAAAGGACATTTTGAAATAATATGTGGTCAATGATATGAGTTCCTAGAGGAACAGTTATGGCCCAGATGGCTCAAAATCAAGATAATTTGTTTGCTGAAACCAAAGGGCATGAGGGTGCCTAGAGCTTGGTGGTGCTGGTCACAGAAGACACCACCAGACAGGGTGGGATATCCATCAGGCTTGTTTTACCACTGCCACTTCCCTCACAAACACAGAACAGCAATCAAGTGTCAATATCTATCAAAAACTGTCTATGTTACTTAAAGAAAAAATATTCTCTGACCTATGGAGCATGTCATTGCAAAAAGAAAGGCATAATTGACTTTTTGGATGTGCAATTATTTGTTCTCACAGTTGTCCCATAACAGCATGGATTATAAACCTTACATCTTAGGCAGACAGGCAAAACTCAGTTACCTTAGCCCTGCTGTTTAATTAGTGCTTGCAACTGGACATTGTTTATAGCCCAATAAATGTTGCCTGAGTGAAGACTTCTCCTTAACCAATTATACCAGATGCTTTTCTGTGAAGGTCCTAATTAAATAGCATCTATTCTTATTTTTCCTTTAGTCATGCCTCCTGTGTGGATCTCTGTCAGAGTGCCATGCCACACTGGGACATTTTACCCACATTTCTGTCACTTTCATGTTCACTGTCTGGCTGCAGCTGCTTCCTTTAAAAGCTCTTGCTTTCTGTATGAGAGGAAGGTCCTGATGGGCAAGGCTGGTACTTCGGAATCCAAATCAGTTTCTTGTGCTATAGCAGAATCCTTAAATGATTGCTAAGTCACACATGACCCAATCAGGAGGGTGTAACTTCAGGTGGCTGATGGGGTCACTGCTGTAGTGTCCAATCCTGCAGACTCCAGCACAGAATTTTAAGCAAAGCTGGAATTTACTTGGAAGCCCTCCTCTATAGAAATTGTCAAGGTGCAGATACTGTGCCTGGCTTGTGAGCAGCTCTGCCCCTCATTACAATTGTGGCACAGTTTCAGGAATGGTCAAGATTAGCTGTCCTGGACATTGCTGTGCCCTCTCCTTAATCAGACCCTCAGTATTGAGCTTCCCTTCTCCTGTATAATGGAACATTTTTTTCTGGCAGGTAAGATTTTAAGAGCTTTTCTATTCTAGGTCCTTTTTCTAAGAGCTGATTCCTGAGTTGCTACCACTTTTATGTGTGCTCAAAATATGAAAAGGAAATCATCTTCCTTTCTCTGGTACAGCAGCCGCCCTCCTAAGTGAGTCAATGAGTTCCCAAATGTAGTATTTCAATGCCACGTGAAAAAGTATGGAGTGAGAGATGTATTAGTGGGAACACTGTCTCAGTGCCAATCCTTATGGGTCAGAGGATTACAAAATAATGTAGCCCATCTGTGCTTCACCAAATATCTTCATTTAGAAGATAAACATGGTAATGTAACCACATTTTTTCTGTGTACTTCCTTCATCCAAACTTCAAGTGAATTCTACTTCAAATTCTAATTTCATACTAATGCCTTAATTTTTAAATTGTCCTTGATTTCAAGATGCATTAGTTAGCAATTACATTGAATTATTTCTGCAGATTCTGATCAGATACATATATACCCATTCATTTCCTTAAGATCTTAATTTGAAGAGTTTTTTATCATCTATAGGGTCAGATTGCAGTGAGGGGCAGAAAATTTGCTGGAAGGCTGGAAGGGTCACTGAAGCTTTAGAATGCAGAAAATATTATGGATACAAACCTTAAAAAGTTCATGTGATTTTTTCTACAGACTCTAGGTTCAAGGTTGGGGACAGATAATTGGGTGTGATTATGTCTTACTGGATATTCAATTCTCAGCACTGCTATTATAACAAGGGAAACAATTTTGGTAATCATGGTGTTCAGGAATATCTAGAATTTTGTATTACTTGGATGAAATAGAGAGATTAAAGAAAAGGTGCTGTGTGTTTCATGTCTCCAAGCACATAAAATAGTGATTTTAAAATATTACTGTGAATGTGGCCTTGGGGTACTGATTCTTTAGCACCACTAAAGCCAGGTCTCTGCCTGTCTCACCACAGTCAGGCTGGAGTTTGCGTGGGGAGCACTAGTCCCTTATCATCTTGTGGACCATCATCAGAAATTACATCTTCCTTAGGGGCGTAATGATCTTTTTCTCTTGAGTTCTCATTATTTTGCTATATCAGGTAGTATTTAGGACTAGATTCACTGAACAGCTCTTGTTTTTGTATTCTTGAGGGAACGTTGTTGGCCTCGGTTGGTCCCATATTTTGCTTTACTCTGTACCCTGGATTCCACAGAGAATGGGTCTGACTTGTTCTTATCCCTTTCCTAAGCTGATGGAATGCTGCTATGGGCTTGAGTTTTCCTTACTGTACTTTGGTTAAAGGCAAATGTTGATAATATTTTTCACTGCAAGGACTTGTTTTGGTGGCACTGAAGGGCTTGTGGAGTAACTGGGAGTGCAGCAATGTTCCAGTGAAGGTGAAAGGTGAACCAGGACCTCAAGGACTGAAAGTCTCGAGCCCTCAGAACAACTTGGCAACCAAAGGCAATCAGCCTGCAGCCCCTGAGTTCATTCCTTGGATTCCTAAAAGGAATAAACCCATCATTGTTCATCTGCGTGGATGACATTGGCATAGATCTCCTCCACTCCTGTCTGAGTACTTGTAAGACTTGTATATGATAGGAGAAAAGAGAGTTCCTTGCCACTTAGTGTGAGAAAAAAATGCTAGGGAAGACAAGTGCATACTAGGGTGAGCCAACTGTTTACCATGATCTGCTAACAAATGTGAAAACTAAAAATGGCCTTTCTGCACTGGGATTTTATCGTGTATTAGTTGCCATGTGTTAGTGAACATAAGCTTATTGCAGTCTCAAGTAAATTCCTGCCATTTCAGTTTACCTCCTCTCTCCCAGCTGCTACATGTAGTGATTGTCTCTCAGAGATTTGCTGCTCCTTTTTCTGTGCCACTGGAACCTTGAGAAACCATGAATTTATTTTATAAGTATGGAATTTAACATGGTTCCTAAATTCATTATGAATTATTCTTTTCTCTAAATAATTAAATTTCAGTTGAGGGCCAAATAATCAAACAATCTGAAATTAAGTTCTCATTGTACCTCTCTCATTTTTCCAGATGTTCATTGGCTACTTAAAATAATTTTATCAGAATAGATACTGAAAAGGATTAAAAGACAGCAGAGAACTGTAAAGTTTATAGTTTATTAAAATGCAATGCATAAAATGTGTCTGTAAATATAGACACAGGACTGAGTCTGGACAATGTCCATAATAATATTGAAATATTAATGAAAAACTAATACTTAGATATTAAATATTTTCAATAAGTCTATGAAAACATCACACAAACATATATTTTAATTTCTAAGTATAGGTGTAGTAATCTTTGCCACTGGGACTGGACCAGGATCCTGTAGACCTTTGGGAACACCTGTCAAGTTACAGATTGTGTTTAGCAGCTCCACAATTAGTACCTCCTGGAAAGTACTTTAGCCACTGAGGGCTTCCAGGGAATTCCAGGGTTCCAGTGTAGAAGAGCTCTTTGGGTTCCTCCTCTGAGTGGCACAGAATTCTAGCTTAGCATTACTCTTTGGGTTTGAAGTCCTAAACCATCTTGATCCACGTGCTCAAATCCCAGGAGAACTGACTTAGCCCTTGACCTTTCCCAGATGAAGTGTGCTTTTACCACATATGTGTGTATACCTTTCTGGTGGGAACTTAAAAATGAAGGTTATTTCCTGAAAAGAATTTCAAAGTCTCACTGTTGTAAGAGCAAGGGTTTACTCGTGGCCTTGGGTAACATCTCTTTTTCCATTCTGCACCCAGGTGGCTGGCACTGACCTTCCTTCCCTTTCCTAGTCAAACGCAGGGCAGAAGTGCACGCTGGCAGCCAAGCCCTTGTCAGCCCTGCCTGGCTTAGAGGGACACTGAAAGAGCAAGGACGTGCACCTGAGAGAGCTCTACACCTTGGTGATCCCTGGCCTTTACAAGCCCAGAAGTGCTTGTGGAAGAGTGGAAAAGCAAGGTAGCATTCCATATCCTGGAGGCACAAGTTGTTCACCTTCCCTACTGCACAGTTGTCGTTTGCAGCCTGGGTTCCTTTGGGCCGACAGTGTCTCTGTGTAATTACACAATATTGATGCACATCTGTGAGAACAAACCGTTAGGAACAAACAGTTCAAAATATCTATAAAACATAGAATTAAAAAAAATATTTTCAGGTGTGAAATGAGATGATGCTTTGCCTGCATGGGCACAAATTGATCCAAGTTTTGTGATGATAGTGTCACTGGTTTCATATCAGTTACCTCAGCATTACTTTTTGGTTATTTCTGAAATCATGCACAGAATGAGGGGAGATTCAGTTTGACCTTTCCAGACTTGCTGCATTTTAATTCTTCCTATGTGTAGAAATAATATAGAAAAAAACCCAGCAGGTAATATTATTTTTGTATAAAGCTCTCTAATTATACTAGGCATGTTCAGAATACATTAAAGATACTGTCCTGACACAAAAAAATTTACAGTGTGCTTTTAGATATTACATAACTAATGAGAGCAATAAATGCTGGGAGAACGAATGGATCAAGGTTACAATAATAAGATTATAGGATTCCTCCACTATGTGTGCATAGTTTAAAATTCACTTCAATTTTGCTACCTCAGTCTGGGCTTTGGTTTTCATTTTGGCTTTTTCTTTCTTTATGAGATTTAATTTTATCTCTGAATCCACCAGACCATAACAACCTGGCAAAAAACTCTGACCAGACTTTTGATTTTCTTTCTTTTTTTCCTTCTTTTTAAAATTGGGTTGTGCCTGCTCTGCTTGCACAGCCACCATCGATGCCCTGTTTGCATCAGAACCATGGCCTTTTCTCTGACAGTAGCACAGCTGAAATATACCTGAATGCTTGCACTACTTTATTCTACATGGGGAAAGGGATACAAAAAAAAGAGTAATTATGTGATCTCTACACAATTACACCTGGATTTTTAAATCCCCACCTTGGAGACCCACAACATGCACCATGCATATGGCATGTGAAACGGATGCAAAGCTCATGCTAATGCTCCATCTTCTCCTTCTCATCCAGCCTTAACAGTCACTTACAAACGATTTGTGAAAAATCAATAATGCACCTTACTGGCTTTTTTGTAATGTATAAGAAAGGGCATTTCTTTGCCAATTTTTTAAACACTGAAAATATCAGGATTGTAAAATTGGATTTTTACTGATTTTCTTTGGGGTTTCAACAGACATGTATTGACAGCAGCCACCTCTAGCTGAATCAGAAGTATTGAATGTATAACACAAATCATTCGATCTTCAACATATTTGAATTATCCTCATGTTAAAAAAGAAGTGATTGGGAATCTTTTTTCCTTTCAAGTCTTTGCTCTTGTGTTATTATTCTTTCTTATGTTCTTTAATCACAACAGCCTTGCAGGCTGCAAACGAAAGATAAACAAACAATGGAATATCTAATGTTTCAAATACAAGCACAGATAAAAAAAGTAAAGCATACTCCTCAAGTCCTTATAGATTAAAAATAAGTAAAGAAATGGCACAAGTCTGTATTTAGAAAAATAATTTATTTCTCAATATTTGTAATGAAGGGAGTTGTCAGTCACATTAATTTTTATGTAAATTTACCTAAGCTGATGAATCATAACTGAAATATTGTCTAATCTTCCTGGTTTTGGCTAGCATTTCCATTTCCATTTCGATTGCCTCAATTTATTTTTGTTTGCTTATATAATGAGTTTTAAGGGCCCATCCCTGGACCCATAATGAGCAGAGTGAAAAGAGGGGCTGCTTCAAGGCACTGCCAGTCCCACACAAGCAGTGGCTGCCCAACACATCAGACCAGTCCCCATGACAGACACTGAGCTTGGCACACAGCTGACGATTCATTATCATTCCTTCGGTAGACATCACAGCAGAGGAGATTTTTAGGGAGGGATTTGAAGGAGGAAAATTAAGTGAGTGGGAGTGCGAAGCAGCAGCGAGGGAAAGCATGAAGGTGCTGGTTTGAAAATGTAACAAGTAGAGAGTTATTACTGAATGAAATGTGTGGGGGGAAGCCGTTGGTTTCTCCATAGGCTATTAAAAGATGGTGGGGTGGGTATAAGCTGCAAAGAGCCACAGAAGTGAGGCAGCTTTTACTTGCCAAGATGCAGAAGGGGGAGGGGGGACGTGCTGGAGCAAGGAATAGGGCTGAAGCACTAAATGTGAGGATAACCAGGGGACCAGTGTCCTGCAACAGTGTTCTGTTATTCTTTGTTGTTTTGTAATGTCCAAAATCAGACTGTTAGGGCCAAAAGCCTCTTTGTACTAATGACAACCCCAACATGTTCTCGGGTGCTCTAAAAATGCACAAATAAAAATAAGCAACTGCTTCTCCTTAAAACCATTTCCCTCATTCTTCAGCCCTGATTTGAATTACACCATTCAGTTATCTTTCTATTTCCAAAAGAACTTTCTATATGAACTTTCCAGTCCTCTCTTGTCAAATTATCTTACTGTTTTTGGAAAGACTGCATATCATCTATATTTAACACCACTTCAGCTTGGTGAGGTGACTATAACATAGCATTAAACTCAGACTAAAAAAATGAGTGTGGCATTTCTAGGTTTTTCAAGTGTGTTAACTCAGAAGAGATAATTTGAATGGAAAAAGTGCATTCCCCCAAATGTCTCTGATTTCAATAGAACTTCTTGCAGGTATTTCAGTTGAGTTAATCGGCTGGCAATTAGATGCAAAAGGCCTTTGGATTAGCATTTGTGGTCACCATAGAAGCGAGTCTCAGAGAAATGTGAATAAAGAGGTCACCCGAAGAACAGATATGGAAAGTCTCTCCACAGGCACTTAATTCTTAGAAATTTACAGATGAAAAATGCTATATGGGTAATAATAGATAGAAATGAAATATGGATGAGGGGACACTAAAGCTGGAATAGCAAGTAGAACAAAGGGAATAAGGGGATGTGGGGACATGGTAAGAAACCAGACTAGAGCTGCAAACTTGGACAGAACTGTTTAAGACCTAAAAAAAGGAAAAAAAAAAAAGAAATATCAAGTAAAGGAATGAAGAGATCAATACTGTGAGAAATGATTTGAAGGAGAGTTGGGATGGGACATGGCTATCAGGGAACGTAAAAGAAAGAAGAGAAAGATCAGAGTATGCGTGACATATTCTGAAGAGGGAAGTCCCAGGATCATTTACCCAGCAATAGATAAGGAAGAGCAGAAGGCCTGGGTGATTTGCTGGCCTGGAGCAAGGCTGTAAGGGAAAGAATGTGTCTGTGGGGGTGTGTGCGCTTAATGTAGCTCACTGTCAGCAGCGAGACAAATCCACCTTTTTAGTATGCAAGTGACCACCTATAGTTTATAAAGACTGCAGAGGGGAAAGTCTAGAAAATATTTTTGCAGAGCTTGGATCTAGATGACCTTCAACATTCTCCTGGGCAAGGGTGTATCTTCCAAGCCCATCACAAAGCTCCCTTGGTACACCACTTCAGACAGGTATTTCATCATGGAACAGGAATGTGGCTGAAGTAACATTCAATTAGCTTATACAATACTCAAGTAAAATACTGAGGAAATATTGAGAGGAAATACTGGGAAGAGGAAGAGATAAAGGAAAGAGGCCTAAGTGCCACTGAAAAAGAAAGGAAGCAGTAAAGGAAGTGAAAACACAAAAATAAATGCTGCAAAAACAACCAGAGAACTATGAACTGAAAGAGGAATGAACAAGGCTGCAAAAAGGAGCAGGCTTTCTCTTTTCCACAGAGAAAGGTAGCAAGTGACCCACAGAAAAATCTAAGTATGTAGAACCTGTAGGTATTATCCACCTGAGTGTGGTTAAGAGGAGCTGAACTGGAGCAGAAAAGGCACATGCGAGGTAGGAAGACAAAGAGGTAAAGTGATGTTTAAATAACAGAACTTAGATGGAGAAAGATACAACTTTACATACCTTAATTTTTAATCTTGGATTGTTTCCCTGACTAGTCACTGGTCACTAGGAAGTGGTTACATTAATTTACTAAGATCTAAGGAAGCAAACACCTGAGTGTGTGCATAATCATAAACACAGTCCTGCCTGTTTCCATTGCTTAGCACTGCTCGTGTACTCCCTGTTTCAGAGTTTTAACAGCCGCCTGGTTCGGGGTGCATTCAGCCCCACATCTGCCTGTGTGTGCACATTAACACGAGTCTTGATGCTTGTGCTTGTAACCAACCCTGCGCTGGTCCCGCGGTCAGCCTTTCTTCCGAGAGGCTGGAGCTGTCTGCGTAGAGGATGCACAATGGAGCTTGCGCCTCAGCATTAGTGAGACACGCATGATCACACCCAGCCTGCCGGGTCCCCCGGGACTCACACACATAATTAGCCCCTGTACACCAGAGCCTTCATCGCCGTGTTTGCCACATGGTGAGTGTCACCCAGCGGGCCCGCGAACACGCGCACACAGAAGCCCTCCCGTCCCCAGCACTGCATTTGCCATATGGTCAGGCTCACCTGCTGGGGCTGGGGCAAGCAGACAGACGGGCAACACTCACACACATAATGAAGCTCCCCACTGGGCTGCCTTAAGAAATTAAAAAAAAATAAAAATAAAAGTTGACATAACTGCCACATGACCAGACTCACCTGCTGAGTCTCGGGGCAGGGTGGGGCAATCACGCACACATGCATTGGCCATCTCTGCTGGTGCTGCACCTCAGGAGCAGGAGGGATGTGCTCGCTTCCCCTGGGGCGATGGAGACCCTGAACCCGCACAGGCCGCTGGCCCCTCTGCCCCCCACTGCCCTGAACTGTGCGGAGGGGGACATGTAACACCAGGACATCGGGCAGTAGGAAGATTTCTTCACATAAAGGGTGATTAGACGTGGGAATGGACCGCACAAGGAGGCGATGGAGTCGCCATCCCTGAAGATGTTAAAGAAAGACTGGACATGGCACTTGGTGCCATGGTCTAGGTGACATAGTGTTGTTGGGTCTTAGATTGGACTCGATGATCTCAGAAGTCTTTTCCAACCTAACTGATACTCTGTGATAAGGAGCCTCTCCTCCTCAGCGCCCTACGCGCACCTCAGGTCCACACTGACTCCCATGGGCAGGCAGGAGCCCCGGGAGGAGCTCCGGTACCGGCACAGCTCCGTCCTCCGGGGCGCAGTGACGGCAATTGCCGAGGTGGCGGGCAGCCACCAGGGAGCGGAAAACGAGCCCTCCTTTCCCCATCCGAGCAGCGCCGGTAAACAGCGGCCGCGGGAGGCGGAGCGGGGCGTGGCGGGCGCGGCCGTGCGGGAGGGAGCCGTGCTGCGTGAGGGGCGGGCGGCCGGCGGTGCTCCCCTCACGCCCCGCCCGCCACCACCGCGGCGGCCGCCGGGCTGGGCGAGGATGGAAGTGGACGCTGCTTCCCGCGCAAGCCGTTCCCGGGCAGGCGCTCCCGGGAAAGGCTCTCTCCAGGCAGGATGAGCCCGGGAAGCCGCTTGCTCCGGAAAGGCTGTCCCCGGGCAGGCTGTCCCCAGGGAGGGCCGTCAGCCCCGCCGCCATGTCGGGGGGGCGCGAGGCTCCCCCATGGCGGTGACGCGCGTTGCCATGGCGACGGCCGGGCGGCGTTGGGGGGGTGGCGGGATGACAACAAATATGGCGGAGAGGAGCAGGACGGCAGAGACGGGTCAGTGCCAGCCGCAGTCGCCTGGGCGGGGGGAGAGGGGGAGCCCCCCTTCTCCAGGGGCTTCTGGCGGTAGAGGGGGCCTGGCTCGCAGCGGAGTGCGGAGACGGAGCCCTTCTCCTGCGGGAAACGGGGGGGAGCACCTCTGGCCGAGGGCACTGAGGTGGTGAAGCGACCGCGGCAGAGGCTCCTGCCCAAGGAGCTGTGACGAAGGGCAAAGCCCCTTCCCTTGGGGGATGAGGAGAGTCTTCCAGGGACAAGGTGGTCGTGGGGAAAGCTCCTTCAGGCAGGTAGAGAGGGAAGAGCCCGCCTCGTTCCAGGCCTGCCTGAGCGGGACTGACCCGCTGTGGCGTGGAAGGTGTGAGGGCCAGAGGCCGGCTCACCCGGCCGGCGCTGCGGGGCCGAGCCCCGGCGGGGCAGAGGAGGAGGCTGATGGTGGGGCAGCCTGCACCCTGCCCCATCCTCCCACACCCTGCTCCGTCTTCCCACACCCTGCTCCGTCTTCCCACACCCTGCTCCATCCTCCCGCGCAGGGGCAAAGGTGGCGGTGGCGAAGAGCAGAGCAAACCGGCGGTGCAGAGGAGCTCCCCATACACAAGAAACGATCGCCTGCGTGAATTAGCATGAAAAAATAATACATGAAGACACAGGTCTGGGACTGAAACTGCAGCACAAGGCTGGTAGCTTGCGGGTTGACCTGCAGGTGCTGCTTGACCTGTCTGGGAGGTGTAAAGTACCCGGAGGCTGCAGAGGGACAGCGAGCAGCACACCTGACAGCTCCCATCCCTTACCTTGTTGCTGAGGATTTCTTTAAGGAGGGTGCCAAATGTTATTCTTCCTATTCAGGATGTATTAACAATGGCTTTAACTGTGTATGTGAGATAAGTTTGTCTGTGAAACTGAAGTATTGTGTCTCCTCATAAATCATAAGGACCCTCTAGGTACAGGGGTCTTTCCTATTGTAACAAAACACAGTTAAGGTCTTTTCCAAACCATGTGAAAATGAAAGCCCTCAAAATATATTATGAAAATTAGAGATACTAACATCTGGAAGATGGAACAAAGATGACAGTATTCCAGAATATTTAATCTCCCACAGTACCATACATAAATTATCTGGGTTCCTGAACCAGGAGTTCCTTTTCCCAGCCTGCTGTGTTAGTTGCTGCACATCCGCTTTTGAGCCTGAGATGTGGCTCCAAATAAATATGCATTACCCATAGAACTGATCCTGAATTTTTGGTCCACTTAAGATGAAAAAAAGGGATAAACATGTCAAATGCTGTTGTGTTCTGGGATATGATACTACAGAGTCTACATCTAAATGGATTGTCCATATGGTTCTTGAGCTCCTTGTGTTCAGCCATAGTGTTTATGAACCTGTGGAAAAACACTGTGAAGTTTATTGTGTGTTGAACTTGTCCATGAACCAGTGATTATTTTCATCCTCTGTACTCTGCAACACTGCTAACACAGGTGATCAGCTCTGCCTGAGCTGTGAATTGGGGAACAGATCTCTGGTGGCCATTGGACTTTGTCAGCTTTCCTGCCTCCCCTCTGTACCCGTGTCCTTGTCAGTTACTTCAACATGCAATGTAACTTTCATACTATTTCCAGATTAATTTACATTGTGTTCTCTGCTGTATTGCTTAAACCTGCAGTGCCACAGTATTTGCTTTTTAATTTTAGCCTTGCCCAGAACTTTTCCCACTTCTGACCACTGCAGCTGACTAATCCATGATTTTCTCATAAATTTTGTGTTCCAGCTTGTGCCGAATTCACGTTTAGTTGCATGTCCTGGTCCATGTCTGCTTGAGTTATACAATGCTTGTCTGGCCACTTTGCAAGTTTAATTTGCAGGTCCTTCTGTTTTGGAGAAGCCAGATAAGGAATTAAAAATGCAAAGAACTACAAAGATAGGGAAAAGACCCAAAACCCTCAGAGAAGAGGAAGCAAGCTTGTGATCTTGGCCCACTTTTAAGAAAGGTCATGGAAACTAGGCTGTGAGAAAAAAGGTGGGATGTTTTGGGTTTTTTCTGACTGTCAGCTGACACTAAGTTGACAGGCAGGTTCTTTCCATGGCAAATCCCTCAAAGAATCTCTTTTTTCCTCCCCATTACTGCTGGGTGACACTGACACTGCTGTTGAACACATAACTGGGAAATGTTCCTGCTGCATCCTCACTGCTTAGTGTGTCTTCATCACGTGTGAGATCCTGAGCAGTCTTTAGGAGATAAAGGAATGCAGCTCTGGAACCTGCATTTTGCACAAATGGAAGGAGAATAAAGTCATTACAGAAGGACTGAACATTGTTCAAACCATATAAATCAATTTAGCCAGTATGAGTATGTTATACTTGCTGGATTTTTTTTTTGTTTTGTTTTGTTTGTTTGGTTTTTTTTAACAGCAACATCGTGTTTTCAGTCCAGAATCAGAAAACACAAGTAATAACTTATCATCTCATCTTATCTTGAAATACTGACTGTTATTTGCAATTTTTGCATAAGGAAACTGTGAGAAATTGAAGGTAACTTACTCATGGTTTATAGCAGCACAGATTGCTGTGATGGACCATTCTATACTGATTTAGTTCAGAACCCGGTTTTGACAAGAGTTGATGTCAGAAAAAATACAGTGTGCACTTAAAGATAAGGGATTATAAAAATTAGGTTTCTTCCTAAAGGTTATCTGACTGAATTATGCACATCTAGGATGCTTTTGACCCCTCTAAACTCTTAGATTTGAAAATACACTGTGTCAAGACATTTTGTAAATTAATTATACTTAATGGAAAATACATCTTTTTTTAAAGCAGGAATTTTTCATTCCAGTTTTATTAGTATCTCTTTCTGTTATAGGGAAGTAAATATCTTAATCTGTCTTATATTGGTAATTATTCTTACTCTTTCCCTATATACAAACATTTTCATATTCCATTCCTTTTCCCTGCAGAAGATTTCCATCAGTTTTTAGTCTACTGTTAGGCCCAGCATTGTTCTCTACATCATGGTTTCAGTGCAATTTCAAGTAAAATTGAGACTTAATATGGAAGGTAGATTATCTCACACCTGTCTAGTACAGAGTTCATATTCTGCTGCTATCCTCACTGGACTAGGCAGACATCTGCTCTAATCCATTAAAATAGTTTCTGTATTCTGATGTTTGGTTAGAGTGCTGCAAATCAGCTCACTTTGCTCTGAATTAATCATTTTACCATTGTGGTTGGCTCCTTAGTCCTACCTGCTTTCTTGAGAGTGTTTAAATCAGCATTTTGCAGTAAACTCTGAATTTGTATGCCTCCTGTCTGGTTTTACAGGCTGAAACCTTCATGTCTCAAACTGGGAATCCAGCTTAAAAGCAACGTAAATCTTCACAAATGAAGCTTGCAGGAGGATGAAAACGATTGAGTGCAGTTAGTTACTCTCAGGAGCTTCTTGGTTTGACTTCCAGTTGTTCTGGTCAGCTGACCTTGCTGTCATAAAGCTCTGGAAGATACAGGATACAGGAAAAGAACCAGTTTAGTTAAGTGTCATCAAAACCAGATGAATGTTATTTTTCCAGTTCTGTAGAAAAGAGGACATTTTAGCTTCACTAAGGAAGGTTTAGGAGTAGGTCATAGTGAGTACAGAATGCCTGTATTTGCTAAAGTTTTTGACCCATGAACCAATTGAAAGTGTTTTCCAATTTAGAATTTCACTAGGTATCTCATTCTCCCCAGGTTTCTGTTCAAGGCATCTGTATTACCTTCAGAGGACTTGCATCTGGAGACCTGAATGATCAAAGGGTGCAGGTTATCTCTGAGTTCTGTAATAGTTTTCTATCTGAGGCAACTGCATATTAGCCTGGATTGACAGTTCTAATATGTGTTATCCCACAATTGCTAGTCATTTTGTGGATATTAGTATTTCTGGTATTTCGTTGTGCCATCATCACTGAAATCATAGTGAAAGCAAGGAAAGGCATTTACCCACAGTACTGGACAGGATATAAATAAATGTCTTTAGACCAAAAATCCTGGTTATCAGAACGAACAGGCTTCCCAGCTGAACGTGGAGTTTTTAATGTTTATTTACATGTCACAGTCAGTACCTTGCAGAGTGGTGTTGAGTCACATTTCATGTTAAGAATGGTTGGAATTTTCAAAGTGTTCACAGTGGTGCTGTGACCTGGCTTCAGGGAGGAAATCTGCAAACCTCTGTTGAATGTTCAAGCCCCACCCAAAGTTTGTGTAGTAATTAGTGTTCCTAAAACACTTGGTGTTCAGCTCATTATTTTAGAGATCTGCATGTGAAGGGGCCAATAGAGCAGCTGTGTAAATGCTGCAGTGTTTTCTAATTGATTTCAATATGATTGTCCTGAGCTGGATTGTTTTGAAGACAGCTTTTCATTATTCTTTCGAAAAAGAATAGTTATTATTTTAAAAATATTTAATCACATGTGATATGACAACATTCTAGCATCAGGCACATAACTGCTTTCTTTTCAGTGGCCTTAATTATTAAACAAAAAGCCAAACTAAATAAGAAAATAATTTGTCTTTAAATATAGGCATTTTTGATAACTAATTCACCAGATTTGTCATGAGGAAATTTAAAATAGGAGAGATCAGCTAATTACTTTAACAATAGTACTTAATCTTGGTCATTAAAATAACACTGTACATCAGTGGTACTTATGATTCTCCAGGTAAACTTAATTTCTTCAATTGAATTAACTTTTCCTAAATGATTTCTGAATTTTAAAGTGTATACAAACAACAGAGCTTATTTTGTAATACGCACGACTAACCTGTGAGCATAGCAGAACTCCAGAGTTTGGGTAAAGATATTGCAGCCTTCGTGCTGAAAGGGATCTGCCCACTGTATCCTCCTATCAACATGAGGAGGCTTCAAACATCAGTGGAAAACTGTGTGGGGACTGGGCCCAGCCTTGCAGATGTTCACACAGCAGAAAGAGCTGTTTGCAGTTGTTTATAAAATGCTGCAGGATAGATTTGTAAACAAATCTAAAATGGGATTTGTTCAATAAAGACGTTTGCCAGAACTTAGTGATTGCCTTGGTACATTTCAGCCAGAGCAGTTGGAAGTCCAGGGGACATTAGAGAACGGTTTCCTAGTAAATCTGAGGCCCTTTGTAAGACTATTAACTATTTCAGTTTTAACTGTATAAGTTGAAATATTTGTTGAAGTTCTGTACAGAAATTAACTCTAGTCACTGTAGAAAGGTATTATAGTGATCGTTAGACTCTGTTGCCAGTAGGCTGCTATTCAAGTAATTTCCGATGTTTTTCAGTTATCCAGTGGAAAAAAAATCCCCACTAGAAAAATTCATTGAAGAAGAGCTGCTAATGTATATTTGGTACTTAAAGCTTTGATCGTATTTTTGTTACATAATTTGCCATATAAGGAGACCTGAGAAATACTAATGAAGGCTTTATACAGCCAGAAGATACAATTTCAGGAAAAGAAAGAAACAGGAATGTGTTGGGTGTTCCAGTTGCCATTTTTGAATGGTTTACCATTTCCTGGCCATATTTCATACATTTTTTTCTTTGACGAATAATCAAAGCTTTGAAAAGTTACTTACCTCAAGCCTCCCAACGTTTTTTCTTTCAGTGAAGTTCAAAGCACCCTATTAATTACTAGCACTTGTGAGAGGAGGCTTTTGAATTTGTAAAAAGTAAAATGAGACACATTGAGAATTTTAATAGGTTTTATACTGAAATTTATAAAACAGAAGTTTCTGCAAGTTTCTTTAGTGTGGCTG
Source organism: Hypocryptadius cinnamomeus (assembly GCA_013400635.1). Lineage (NCBI taxonomy): Eukaryota > Metazoa > Chordata > Aves > Passeriformes > Zosteropidae > Hypocryptadius > Hypocryptadius cinnamomeus. The sequence continues at coordinate 175,187 of VYZP01020270.1, forward strand.
TCACTGCTTTTAGTAGGCAAAAGTCTCATGCAAAAGACCAGATCAACCTCAGAATGCATTTATGTGGCCTACATAGCTTTTCTGGTTTTGGAAGTGGAGATATATATGCTGAATAAAATAGGTTTTTAGAGTCATGTCCTTGTGTTACAATGGAACCAGCGTGATCTCCACATGGGGCCCCTACAAGGACTGGGACACTGAGATCTGCAGCACCAGCCCACCCTCCAGGTGGGACTCCTCACACAATAGCTGCCAGCTGCCACAGGAAAGATGCACAACTTGTCTATGCTGGGAAATTTTCCTTCCTCCTCTTCCTCCACAACACCTGCTTAGGAACAGAAGGAAATGGCTGAATAGTTGTCGTTACCTTTTTTAAAGTTTTTTAGTGAAGATGTCTGATAACTTGGTAACAGAAAGCAGCAGCCCCTGGGTAAAGGAGGTGCTGGAGGACACGGAGAGGAATTTGTGCAGCTGTTTCCTGCTGTTGTCGCTGAGATGCAGCCGTGCTGCTTTGCTCACAGCGGTGCTGCTGATGCAGAGCAGCTCCAGCACAGCCACCTGGGTGTGTGCACTCTTGTTTCTGGAGGATTGATGATGCTGCCCTTTTCCAGAATGATGGGAATCTAGAGAAACCAGCTTAGATTTTTTCAAGTGATCCCTCAAGGTAGTTGGCATGCAGAGCCTTGATGCAGAATTGCCATGTTTCGATTGCACTGTACCTGAGATATTAAGTTCTTCTGGGCTCAAGCTGTGTCTGCCATTAATCTATAATAGAGGTAAACCAATTTAAAATTAATTGAAGTTGGTTATGGGTACACATCAATGTATCCCATATCCCAGCTTCCTTGTGACATTGTCCTCACAACCAATTTTCTTGACTTTGCCACAGAGGCCAAGCCTGCCATTTGAGAAGTGCTATATTTCTTAGCTTTGGATGAGTTTCTTGAAGTAATTTTACTGTTTGTATGTTGGAATGGTTTGGAAAACTGCTCTACCAAAATAATAATGACTTCCATTTCATTTTGTCACAGACTCTCAAACTCGGAATGTGGACTTCAGTATTAAATCTAGGGCTCTCATCCTGCAAATGCTTGGCAATGAATTTGATGTATTTGTGTATAGTAAATGCTTTTCGTAACTGGTTCTATTTTAGGATAAGTAATGTATAAATGTTAGAGACTAAAACTTACATGTTCTGATACATATATTTTCTAATATACATATGTATATATCCCTGTCCTCTCAGTATGGTAAACTAGCTGATTTCATTGTTTCATTATGTCAAAAATAGAGCATAGAAAAGGGGATGGAGGAAAAAGTAGTTGTCTTAAATTATTATTATTAGATTAATAAGCTCTCTAATGATTCCATTTACTTACTAATTCACAGAGCTGTTTACTTAGCAGTGGATCTCATGTTCATGAGTGAAAACTGGCAAGATTTTCCTTTTACATTTTGTTTCATAAGCACCTTGAAAAATGTGTTGAATTTCAATCTCCACTAAAGCAAGTGGAACATCAGTTCCCGTGAATCACCAGAGCAGAGCAGCAGGAATCCATCGCAAAGGGAGCCCGTTTGGATTCATTGCAGCTCTGCTGATGTGTTTTCATTTGCAATAAGCAGCAGAGGCACTTTGCCATTACAGACAACTTCAGTGCTGGGAAGCCTGGCAAGTGACTATCAGGTTTTCATGCATATAAAATGCAGATGAGGTAGTATGGGGTGTTTGATTAATGAAAAATTCCTCAAATAACCTATACAAATCCAAAAGCAGCAGCATTATTTCATGGGAGCTGTCCATGTGAAATAGGATTGTGAGATAAACTTGGCTCTGTCCTCGTTACCTACACCCAAAGCCTGTGGTGCTCCAGAACAGCAGATGTTTTGTAACTAGGCACAATACCACTATATCTGCTGGTTATTTTATTTCTGAGTGGTACAAATAAACAGTAATTTGATCTCAGAGCATTCTCTGTGTAAGCCTTCTTGAAGGTGGAATTTTTGGCTTGTGTTCTGAATATTTGAAATACTTTGTATGCATTTCATATTCCCATAAATATTGTATCATCTTAGTATTTGCTTAGTTAAAAAAACTGCTGAATATGCTGTATTAGTTAGTAGCGTTCTCTGTAGTTTTATTCCTGTTATGTTGCTGATGCAAGACAGTTAATAGAGCGTTTGTTTTTGCTGACATTTTTTAATGTTAGAAAATGGGAATTCTGAAAGAGTATTTAATTTTTTTGCTATACGGTGCTTTGTGAATAAAATAAAACTGCAATGATCTAATTGTTTGAAATGAAATACTAGATTATGTTCTTAAATAAAGGGAATGTGAGTGGGCAATGCTCAGATCAAAAATTCTCAATAGTTTAAAATACTTTTTGGAATGGACTTTTGGAAAGGAGGGAGAAATGCTGTTCTAAACAGCGTTTACTAAGAAGTAAAAGGAGTTGTTTCAATGAGTAATTATAACTGTGGAAGTAATTAATAGCGTAATTGATTTCAACAACCTGGGGGAACAAATTATTTCAGAAGTAGTACTAAAATCCCCAAATTATTTTAAATATGCAATAGTGAAGAGGAGTGTAACTCAAAAGTGAAGAAACTGTGGCTGAAACTACTGGTGGCTTGAGTTAACTGGCAGAAGACATCCCTACATCCCTAAACAACAGGTGAATAGGAAGCAAGAGCCAAGGGAAATAGCAGTTTAACCCAGAGAAGAATACAGGAACGATGTGTAACAACCAAGATGGAAATTGTCTGTGCCCCGAGGTTGCCCAGGTTTCAGTTACCGCGCTCAGGATGGGAGCCCAAGCAGCTGCAGCCACCTTTCTTCCAGTCACTTGGGAAATACAAGGTCTTGGACAGAGAGATGGTGCTGTGCAGATCTGCTGATGTGTTTCCCCACAGGATTTTGTGCCTGCCCTGGAGTCCTCATGGAAGGCCCAGTTTCCCATGGATAAAGATTCATTACCACCATAATGATGTTAGTGGTTGAGTCAGAAATTGAAGTCTTTTGAACACATGAATTAGTGATAATCAAATAATTTTTTAAAAATTTGGGCAGGTGCATCTGCAAGAAATTTACAGTAGTTGCACTTTAGGTATGAAAAAATTAAAATAGGTATTAATAGTGGGTTTGGTGTAGTGCCACAGCTGACCTGTGTTGAGGCTCACCAGGCTGATTGCTTGTGAAGAACAGCTGAGAATGAGATTGAAGCCCTATCCAAATTAGAAAGCACAGCTGTATTCCCTCAGTGCTAACCCTGGAATAATGTCCATGATCCAGCTTACTTGCTCAGCATCACAGCTATGCTGTCTCCCTTTGGCCTTCCTGGGATTCAGCAGATAAGCTCATGCTTCCACACTATGGCATAGGCATCTCTTTAAATATAAATTTGGAAAGTTCCCGTTCAATCAGCAGACATAGTAAGCCATGAAAAGTGCTAGGAATTTGGCATGAGCAGGCTAATTTTCATAAACAGAAAAAGTGCTGTTTATATGTTCCATACTTGACCTTGCTGATATTCTTGAATGACTTCCATAGTACTTCATACTTGGTATTTTTACGAGATGTCTTTTGTGGACAAACATTTTAATGTGATAGTCAGGGCTGAGGAGTCTGAAAACTAGGACAAGAAATAAAGCCTTGGCCTTTTGCAAAAGCTGAAATCAACCTACTTCTCTGTTATATCAGAATATTTATTACCTATTGAGTCTTTTTCAGTTTCCCAGCTGAGAATCAGTTGGTCCCCAAGAAAGGAGTTGCACAAAGTTGTTAACTTGGAGAGATTAAACTTTGTTAGTCACTAAAGGCTGCATAATCTTGGGTCAGGGTCACTGCATTGGTTGCTACACCTAAGATGCTTTATTTACATTTAGCTTGGCTCAATGTGAGTTACCTTTAGTTTAGAAATTTTTTTTTTCATGACTTCTTCCAGTTATGCTGTCAAGTTTAAGCAAGATAACGTGCTTTTGTTAAATCAGTGACTCACACCCAGGGCAGCTGAAATGTGGGTATATATATATTATCCAGGAGTATATGTGGATTTATACACAGCATATATCCATGAATCTCTCCCTTTCCTTCCACTTCTTCTATGCTCCCTCACATATAGCACAAACCCAGGTATATAAAAGCTGATTTGTTTCAGTATTAAATAGCATGGGAAATATTTACAGCATTTTAGGATGACACCAGCAAATACTAGTGAGTAACTTCAAGCACCACCATCTTTTTCCAGTTTTGTGAGTAATATCAGGTTTTGCCCTTACCTGAAATTTCCTCCGCTATAATTCCAAACCCTGCAATTGCCTGCCTGCTTGACTCAGTATTTTTTGCAGGTCACATGCCCTCCTTGTCTTTGGGAAATCAGTTGCATACAAATTTCAGAAAGATATGGGATGCCATGGAAGAGTTTCACTTCTTGAAGTTCTGTAGTACCACACAAGGGATCAG
>VYZP01020273.1:8843-34834 GCA_013400635.1 Hypocryptadius cinnamomeus
CGCGGCCCCGCGCCGGCCGCCAGCCTCCGCCCCGCCGCCATCTTGTCTGGCCTCGGCGCGGGGGAGGAGCGGAGCGGGGCCCGGCACAGCCTTGGCCGGCACCGCGCCCCCGGGGCTTCCTCCGCCGGGCAGGGCAGAGGCACGGCGCCGGGATGTGCCCGAGCTGCCCGCTGGTGTGCTGCTCTGCGGCTCAGGAACAACGAAGGGAGTAGGGGATGCGTCACATTACCAGAGGAGAGGCAGACAAACGAAAACGGCAGCCGTAGATAGTAGTTTAAAAGTACACTTACATGACTTTCTTAACATTTAGACTTAGAAGTGATCCTAAGAATGAATGAGTGGCGTCTCAGGAGCGATCTTGAGAAAGATGCTAGGAAGAGCCAACGTGGCCCACCAAGGGAGCCATCAGAGCAGTAATCTCAAGGACCTCATTCACAAAGAGCTGACTCTTAAATTTGCCATGCCCTGCCTGTCTGTTGTAAAAAGCCTTACAGGCCCTGCTCCTCAGGCTACCCAGGCCCTCTGTTCATCTTCCTTCCCTTTTCTGTCCAACGACAATGATGTTGCTTTGGTGGTCTTCAGGCAAGCCTGGTTCCTACTACAGGTGGTGTGCTTTGGCCAAACCTCAGCTGCTGTACTTCGTGGGACCGGAAAGTTGACAGGTTGTCCGTCAAGCTAGAATGTGTGCCACTCTGAGTCTTGCACAAAAACCTGTTCACCTCCAACATTTTCCTCCTTCAGTCCTTTGTTTCTTCCTTTCTTGTTTCCTCTGGCTTATTTTTTTCTCTAGATCATCTGATTTCTTCATTTAGCTGCTTTCTACACATAAAAACCAATGTGCTGAGTAATTAAAACTGTAATACTTGAGTTATCTCCATCAGATTGCTCACTGGGCTTGTTTTTTCAGCTTTTTATCCTCTTTACTCAGCCTGTAGCACAACCAGGCAGGAATAGTCTAAAGTGCCCAGTGATGTTGAGTAAGGCTTATTGTGAATCAAAATTACAGTTTCTGTTCCATAAGTTCCTTGGCAAATCCCTAATCATTCAGTGTGATTCTTCAACTATGCACTAGAAATAATACTATTTTTCTGTTTTTAGAGGTATTCAAAAAGCAACCACTTCTATGTGGCTCTGCTTGAGCAGGGAGTTGGACAAGATGACCACCAGATGTTCTTTCCAACCTCAGCTGCTTTGCAACTCTGTGATTACCACAGAAGGTACAGTGAAGAACTGATTGGCATTTGTATATTGCATGGGTAAGGGTAGTAGGCATGTTAGGCAAGCAGAACGAAGTATTGAACTCAAAATAGTAAGAAAACAAAAAAAGATCCCAAGGAGAATGGGCAGTTGAAGACTTGCCAGCAAGGAAAAATCTGCTGACCACTCTACCTTTCACCAGCTATCTTTGAAGCTGGGATTCATGATCCTACAGGGGTTGAGTTTCAAGAACAATAAGCATGTGATAAGTGTGAATGGTAAAGATTAATGGTAAAGATTAAACCAGAGTTTTGGAAATGGCTTGGCAGGCTGGCAAGCCCAGCATTCCTCTACTGAGTGTAGCAAATAAGCATAGTTTAAAAAAAAAAAAAAAAAGTGATACAATCAGTAAGTGGCACAGCAGGGGACCATTTCGGGTTTTTTAAACGTTGTCACATGGTTTTTAAAGAGGCATTCTCTGTTGTGTAACATTGTGCAAAGTTGTGGTGTTCCCAAAGATTTGCTTAGAGGCAGTTCTGCATACAACTGTCTGTTAATGGATGGTTGCATAGTGTAATGTAGGTGCACTCATCCTCCATGAAGACAGTGTCAGGAAAAACTCCACTGAGGCATATCTGGGGTGTGTTTTCTGTTTGGAAGTCTTTCTGAGAGACTTTCTGACCTCTGTTGACAAGAGGTTTGGGGGTTTTTGGTTGTGATTCACACAAGAGAGCAGAGCTTCTGTCTGGGTGTGTTAGTTGACCATGAGCAGTTGTTATCTACTACAAAGTCAGTGTGATGTGAACATGGTAACCAGGGGGCCGCTGGAAGTGGCCTTCTTCTCTTTGTTCAGGTTGAGCACAACATAACTGGGTGGACAAATCCCGTATCCAACAGTTCAGAGCTTTTTGAAGCATTTGATGAGAAGGTGGGTATAAATGGGGTTTTTTATGCAGTAGTTCCATTTTTCATTTTACCATATAAATGCTTCATTTGAGACTTTTACCTTTATACAATAAAGACTTAACTTGGAAATTGCTCACAGTACTCAAGTTCCCTAAAATAGCTTTATCCACTGTTTGCCTTTGGTGTATTTAAAGAAGGATATATCTTCTGATGGATTTGCAATATGTGGGGCTTTATTACAAACAGAGATACTCTTTGTATGCTTTGACTTGATTGGGAAATACACATGAAAGATGACTCTGACTTTCAGCATTACCTGTTTTCCCTCATGTCTGTACGTGTGGCACCCTGCAGACACCCTGCCATTAGGATGATGATTGAAGTCTGCACCTTGCTTGCTCAAATGCCCATTTACGTTGAATTTTGCCACAGACAGAGTTGAGTGAAAACTGAATGTGGTTTTAATGCTTGTAACCTTTCACACTTTGGAAGTATGAACAAGCTGCTACATTCCTTCTTCCTCAGGTCTTCTGCAAAATCCATGTCTGTTTATTTGGAGTTATTTGAGTGATGGTGAAGCATTACAAAAATGTTTAGACAACTGTCTCCAACATGTGACATGATGCTCACCTCTTTCCTCACTGTCCTGTGACTTGCATTCAGTGAAGTATTTTCTTTCCCCTAGACACTGCTGACACCTGGCTACAGTAATATGCCAATTCCCAGTATCCACCTTTAAAACTAACGAACTGTTGGAGCCTAGATAAATCACTTCAGTCATTACAAATAAAGATTAAAAAGGCTTAACTGAGTGTAAGGCTAATTTTTAAAATGCTGTGGTAATGTGTTATCAGGAGACCTTTAGGTTGAGATCTGAGTATACTTCAAAGCCTTCCTGTAACAGCTGGCAGGATTAATAGCCACCACTGCTGATTTAGGTAGAGTATGTTTTCTTGGGGGATTTTAACTAATGAGTCATGTCATTTTGTTCACCATACTTTTTATTTGTTTTGCTTTGAAAAAAACAAGTTTCTATTCTCTAGACAGTGTGCCTGGGTTTGACAGCTCAAAAGAGCAACCTACAGATTCTGGAATGTAAGGACAGGATCCTCAACTGGGATTTCACCCTGACTTCAGTGAGTGCACGACTGACCACCATCACCTAATGATCTGGCTGCTGAAGCTCATAGGGCAGTGTTACTAAATAGATAATGGCTTGGATGCTGGTACAGAACTCTGCACGCAGATACACATGCCCCAGCTCTTCAAGCTGGAGGAGAGATGAAAATGGTTGTGTCAGATTTTGCAGGGACAAAGTAGTGGTTTGATGCTGGCTTGATGCCAAGCACCCACTAAAGCCCCACTCTCACTCCCCTCTGCCAGTGGACAGGAGAGGCAAAATACAGCAAAGCGTTCATGGGTTGAGGTAAGGAGAAGTTGCTAACCGAATACCATTGCAGGCAACAGACTGAACTTCAGGATGTTACTTGAATTGATTACTAAAAAAATCAGAGCAGGATAATGAGGAGTGAGATAAAATCTTAAAAACTCCTTCCCCACATCCCTCCCTCTTTTCCAAGCTCTACTTCCTACCTGTGCAGGAAGACAGGAAATTGGGGTTACAACCAGTTCATCACAAGTTGTTCCTGCCACTGCACAGGGAGAGGGGTCCTTCCTTTGCTCCAGTGTGGGGTCCCTCCCAGAGGAGACAGTTCTCCAGTGTGAGTCCCTCCTACAGGCAGTGCTTCTCCATTAACTGCTCCAGCACGGGTCCGTTTTCACAGAGAGCAGTCCTTCAGGCACAGTCTGCTCCAGTGTGGGTCCTCCACAGGGACACAAGTCCTACCAGGAAACCTGCTCCAGCGTGATCGCCTCTCTGGGTTCAGAGGTCCCTGCCAAGACTGTGCTCCAACAAGTTTCACAGGCTCCTTTCAGGTGTTCACCTGCTCTCATGAGTGACTCCTCCCGGGGCTGCAGTTGGATCTCTACTTCACCATGGATCTCCACGGGCTGCAGGGGCACAGCTGATTCACTATGGTCTGCACCACGGGCTGCAGGGGAATCCTGAGTCTGGTGCCTGGATCATCTTGTCCCCTCTTGTCCCCATCCTTCTACATTGACCTTGGTGTGTGCACAGTTGTTCCTCTCACACATTCTCACTCTGATACATCTTCTTCCTTTTTAAGTCTGTTGTTGGAGAGACCTTAGCACCATTTCTGATTGGCCCAGCCTTGGCCAGCCGTGGGTCCATCTCTGAGCCAGCTGGATCTGGCTTTGTCAGACGTGGTGGAAGCTTCTGGCGGTTTTTCACAGCAGCCACCTCTAGTTAGCTCCCCTGCTACCAAAATCTGTCCGTGCAAACTGAATGCAGTGTTGGTATAGAAGTCTACACACATATATATATGCCCCAGCTCTTCAAGCTGGAGGAGAAATTTCATGGAATCACAGAATATTCTGAGTTGGAAGAGACCCAAGGGTTATCAAGTCCAGCTCTTAAGTGAATGGTCTACCTTTCAAACACCCAACTTTGGCATTATTAGCATCATGCTCTAATGAACTGAGCTCATCTCATTTTGTGACTTAAAATGATTATGTCAGACTTTGCATGGTCCCAAACTGAAAAAATGTGTTCTTGTTTTGCAGCACCATCCTCCTGCCAAACTGTGCATGTTACACTACTGCAGTTAGCCAAGGAAGATCTTTCTATTGTCATTGATTTAGATCCCCTATGTTTGCTCAACTAAATAAAGCATTTACTGGCTGTTTGTATTCAGCATTTTGTTGAATCACAAACTATTAGTGTAGAGACAGCTGCACTAATAGTTGGTGTTATCATAGTGCCGGCCAAATTGCAGCAATGTTACAGGTGTCAGGATACTTGCTTATTTTGAAAACACTGCACTTTTCAGATTGTGTATCTTTCTTTTGAATAGTTACATGTTTTATATTCTACATACTGTTAAAAATAGTCTAGAGCCTTGAAATACCTAACTCTTGACAGCTGCACTGACATGATTTTTTCTACTGGCTACAGTTGGAATGACTCAATTGATAGCAATGGTTTTACAAAGTGTATTTTGGAATCTATAAGGCTCATTTGGAGTAAAAAATCCTTTTATGCAAAGTAAAGATAACAGTCTTCACTTTAGACTTTTCAGAATGCAGAATTTTTTTCCTCAGCTACTTGCCACTTATAAGTTTCTGTTGATTATGTAAGAATATAATGTTATTTCATTGATGGTTGCATCTGTTTGTTTATTGGGGTTTTTTTATTATGACACCTCTTTGAGTTCAATTCAGTTACTTGCAATTTAAGTTAGAATTAATAAGAACAGAAATACATTCCTAGTCCTAGGCCCTCAAAATGCGAGATAGTAACCAAATCCAAAACATTGCTGAGCACTTTGATACATCACAAAGAAAATCAACAGGAAGAGAACATTGTTATCATTGCAGTAAGACCCTCAAGTGCTGCAGAAATGCAAGAACTATCCTTTCCAGTTGTTGACTGCTTTAACTCCACTCTCATCTCAATGAAGTTTTCTTGCTTTTTTATTTAATGTATAATTATATTCTTGTGCCCTCTTTACTCTCAGGGTCCCTAGCTTTTACTGCACAGGACAGAATGTATTTAGCAAGCAAGCAACTGGATCAGATTTTTTGCCTTCAGTTTCTGTTTCCCCAGCCATGTCTCCTATTCTCATCTTCTGGCCTACAGCAAAAATCTCATGCTGTTCCTTGGATGCACTCATTTCATCACTGGGATTCCCATGCTGTCTGGTCCGCACTCTACATCAGCACACTTACAACCATGCATGAACGTGAGGCTGAAGAAGCTGCAGTAAGTGGTGGCAGCAATTGAATTAATGATTTTTAGGGTTTAAAATATGAGCACATCAGCTACCTACTATTTTCAGGTGATAGAGTCATAGGTTCATAAAACAGTTTGGGTTCAAAAGGACCTTAAAGATCTCCTAGTTCCATACCCTGCCATTGACAAGGAAACCTTCCACTAGACCAAGTTGCTCAAATCCCGATCCAACCTGGCCTTGAACACTTCCTGGAGTGGAAGTGGAGCATCCACAGTTTCCCTGAGCAACCTCTTCCAGTGCCTCAATACACTCACAGTAACGAATCTTCCTGATATCTAATATAGGCTGTCCTCTTTCATTCCCTCTTATCCTATAATTACACTGATAAAAAACCCTCCCCATCTTTCCTGGAGGTCCCCCTTAGGTACTGGGAGGTACCTTCTTTTCTGCAAACTGAACAACCCCACTCTCTCATCCTTTTCACATAAGAGAGGTGCTGCAGCTCTCTGGTCAGTTCTGTGGCCCTTCTCTGGGTCTGCTCCAGCAGGTTCGTGTCTTATGCTGGAGGCCCCTCCAGCCTGCTGTGGCCCCTCAAGCAGCTGTGACACCACAAAGCTCGGTGTCATCAGCCAGCCTGCTGATGGTGCACCTGATCCCACTGGCTGTGTCCCTGACAAAGATGTTACGTAATCCTGGCCCTAGTGCAGACCCCCAAGGGGCACCACTCGGCACTCCTCTCCACCCAGACTCCTGGCCATTGGCCACAACTCTTTGAGCAGGAGCATTCAGGCAATTCCTTATCCACTGAGTGTCAAATCCAGGGCTCTCCACTGTAGAGTCAAGGGTGTGCATGGAAGCATCAAATGCTTTGCACAGGTCCAGATAGATGACATTCCCTTATCCACCCATCATAGGAGGCCACCAAATATGTCTGGCATGATTTGCCCTTAGTGAAACCATGTTGACCACCATGTTGGTTACTGGCATATGTAAAGTCAATGAACAAGCTTTAGTGCATTGATGCACAAAACCAATCTTTGAAGGCTCTTATCAATACATGGTCAATGTCTTACTGCGCTGCAATCTTCTAGAAGGGGTGAAGGTCCAAGATCTTCTTTGGACTGTTAAAGTTTCCATAAGGTATTCAGCACACATGGAAGAATTTGACCAAATTTCAACCTTGAGGACTGCAATTCTCATTGGATAAATTTCCTGTGCCAATTTTTCCCTATGTTTTTCCTTGTTGTTTCGTGTCAAAAGTGATCATGCTGTAGCTATGCACTGGTCTACAGTTGCCTTGTCAGTAGGGCACTGACATTATCACCAGGGCTGCAAAAGCTGGAGACCACTTTATTTCCAGCATGGCCACATAAGTAGTGATTATGATCTGAGTAATGTCACAGAGGAGCACATCCACACAACATCTCCCAGGAGCAGAAAATATGCCTGACATGGCCTGTTAAAGTTTTCTGAGGTAGAGGCACCCTGAAGGTATGCAGGGAGTCTGTTATCACAAATCTGGTGGTTTCAACACTCTGTAATTGCAGTCACAATTGAAAATTCAGCTGCCTGTTTGGCTGATAGTCAGAGGGACATGAGACCTGGGTTTTCCCAGGTTGGAAAAGTGACTTACACATCTCTGCCTTCATGCTTTTGCAGAATGAAAGCCTTGGTCTGCATGTAGGAGAAGTGCTAGAAATTTTTGAAAGACTGATTTCACCAAGAGAATGGCAGTGGGTTTTCTGATTATTTACAGCTTCATCTAAGTAATCTAAGCATTTATTTGGCATTCAGAAGCCTCTTTTTTCTGTGCATACTCTCCTGTCAGCTCCTACTGTGCCAGAAGTTGGAAGTAGTGTGGAGGACCATAGCAAGAATGACTAGAGGACTTGAAAACACAGTTGGGATGACAAGCTAAAGAATTTGGTTTATCAGTTCTTAAAAAAAAGAGAAGAGTGCATGGACAAAGAGTTTGCAGGCATGGTGTTGAAGAGGATGATAACCAGTTATCTACCAAATTTATGAGGGAAGTAACTAGTATGAATGAGTCCAGTGTGCAGCACAAGATGACTGGATTTGGAAGTTTTTCCCCTTTCATGGATGTCATGGCGTCTCCAGGCGGAATGCACATTTATTATAGCAAGTTGCACAGCTGTCTCTGTGCAATGAGTTCTTGTTTTATACAAAGTCTTGCTTCCAAGAAGGTGGCCAGGGTAGGTGTCCAGGAGCTTCTTCCAGCCCTATTGTAACTGCTGTTGTGTGCTGCAGGGAGCATGTACAGGAGCAACCTAGTAGTTGGATCACTTAATCAGGGAGTCAGTCAGGTCGCCAGCAGATCATTTCACCTTTTGAAGTGCCCTCTGCCTTCGAATGTAAGTTATAGAACACTTGTGTTTGGGTGTGCTTTTTTAAACATGCACGTCATCCTGTCATTGGTACATCTCTCAAATTTAGGCATTTGCAAAATCAACAGAAACCTTTACTTTTCTGAACACTTTTTCAGAGTTAAATGAATTCACATGATGCCACTGACCTCCATACTGTGCAACCTGTACATCTTGATGGAGTTGGACTCCCTGTTTTGCATTTCATTTCAGTGTATTCTGTGATACTAAGTGGAACTTACTAGGAAATTGATTTTTTTCTAAATTATTTTTCTAATTTATGTCTCTTGTTCAGGTTTTCCATTTCATCTCTGATTTCATAGATCTCTGTGTTCTTGGTTTCAATTTTTCCTGCTGAGAAGTGCTGGCTGCTGTGTAGCATACGTTTTTCTTGCAGCTATAATAGTAAAAAAAAGAAAAAAAAAAAAAAGAAAATTACTATCTTCATATTAATCAGGAAAGAACATGTCCCTGGCAGCTTCTGTTCAATCTGAGCCCAACATGGAGGATGATATAACAACTTGCAGTACTGATTTAAGTGCCACATCTGTTACTGAGAAATAAAAACCTGATAAGTGAGCTTTTGTCAAGACCTATTTACACATCTGAAAACATAAAGGCATTTTTAATGTATAAATGTAGATTTAAATATAAATCAGCATAGATCCAGCCATGCAGTTTTACACCACCTATTGTGCTTTTGCATGAAACACCGTCCTTCATATTGGCAATCTTACCTCTAGCTATGTAGGACTATAATTCGTGCACATGTGGATTGGCACATGTGAACAGGGCTAAGCAATCCTCAGCCGGTCAAAAGCTCTGGAGCATGGTTTTCTTTAGGGCTGGCCTCATTCTCCAGATCTGCATTGCTCAGTTTTGATGATTTAGCCTCCCAAGATCTGTCAGTGTGAACAAATTGAACAAATGTACGTTCTAGTAAAGCTTCCAGGACTCATGTTGCTGAGGTCCTCCAAGAATCTAATGCCTCTTCAGACTGCTTTCAGAAAATTTGGAGGAAGTGAATTCCAAGCAATGGATTAGCACTTAAGGTGGCCTGATGTCTGTCACACCTACAACTCCTGGGAGCAGGTGCTGTCTTCATATAATTGAGGTGGGCTAAGTAGAGTACTGTAAGCCTAAATGCAAACTTTGCTTTGGGCTGAATGGCTTATTTCAGCATAAGCCTATGCCTCTCTGACCCAAACCTGGTGAAAATACTGGGTTTAAATAAGGGACAACTGATTTTTGCTGGGTTTTGCACTGAAAAAACTGCAAGGTTGAAATCACTTCTTTGAAATAAGACACCAGGGCATTGCATGCAGACAGGCCTTTAAGCTTCAGTTTGTTTTTGTGATATACAGACCAGAGAATACAAAGGGCATCCTTATTCTCCCACCAGTTCTGATCCACACATCTCTCTTTACTTGTTGTTCTCTGCTGGACCCATGAGGTCATCTCAGTTTGACTGTTCATTTGTGACTGCAGTAATAATGTTTTAGAAGATGACACATGTAGTGAGAATACCTGTCCTAATACCATTAACAGTGTGGTGAAAGGCAGGCTGATCACCTGGCCAGAGCTGAAAGTAGACTCTAGAAGTGCTATTTTCCTTAGCTGGGGCTGATTTCATTCTCAAGTCTATTTGCCAGTGTAGCATGCCGACATGCCATCAGATTTCCAAAATACTCAGTGGAAGGATTTGCACTGACAGCTGCACTGATGAGTGCCCCTTCTGATTCCCCTCCCCCAGCTCATTAACATGCATGTCTTCCCTTATTAGTGTTCGTCATTATGTGAACAGCTGGTAACTGTTCTGTTTTTCTTCTCATCAGAAAGAGGGCTTCACAGCCATGAGGAAAATTAGTATTAGGTACAAGCAATTTTTAATACTGACTCCAGGTCCATTAATTTTTTCATTATCGTTCTCATCATCATCATGGCAAGGGTGGGCAGGTAGGCTGCAGGCCTGATTCTCATCTCACTGGGAGGAGTATAAAGGGAGAGAAAGTCTTTCAAAGGCAGCAGGCTTACACCAATGAAAACTGGGGTAAGCGCAGATCAGGGTCTGGCTCTCATTACAATTTTCATGGCTGCCTTTAAAATATGAGTAGTTTCTCTTCCAAATCCATTTTAACTGTAATTAACTGTAATGAAGATTTTTACTCTGCTTGTATTTCTGAAATACATGCTCCAGCAAAGATTTTAAATGACCCCTCTGCTACATATCTTATAATCAAGGTATGAATTATTCCCCTCGTATTTAAGGAGAAGATGAGAAACTAAAAGATAATTGGTAACTAGACATATCTGCTGGCATTCTCACTTTGATTTTTCTCTCAGTAGGTGACTGGTTAAGAGGGAATGTGCTTTTTTAGTGGACCTGTATTCAGGACACTGAGCAAAATATTTTGTGAACAGTCTGAAATACTCCAGGATTTAGATCTCCAAGTTCCAGGCTCTTAACCATTTTGGAGTGATATTTTGCTCTGGATTTTTAAATTATTTAGGAGGGTTATTGTCTTCCATGCTTTTCATCTGGCACATGAGATATTTTCCATTTTCTCTTCTCAATCCGTAAGCCTGGAACATAGTCGTTTTCCATAGCAGCCTAAGCAATATATGCATGAATTTTTTATTTTTTTTTTCTTCTGTTGAAAATGGAAAAAACAGGAAAACTTAGGTAAGCTGTAGTAGAGGTAAGAGAATATAAGAGCTGGACTTGTGTCTGACAGCACTAGTTGAACTCTTTCTAACTACAAGTGCCTTTATTATGGCAAAGTCTCCAGGAATAGTGTCTGGTGGATCTAGAAATGTGGTAAATATATGAAATTTCTGTAGGAAAGAGAGGTCTCATGCTATCTCAGATGACTTTTTTTTCTTTTAATAGTGTTTTTAAGTTCAGATAGGCTTGAAACACCATGTAGCCACTCCCTCAAGGCTCTCTCTCTTCCCCTCCCACCCTCGTGGAATGGGGAGAAGAATTTAAATAAAACTTACGTAGAGATAAGAACAATGTAATAATTGAGAATAAAGAAAAACAGACTAATAATGGTAAATAATAATAAATAATAGCAATAAGAAGGAAAAAAAACAAGTGCTGCACACTGCAATTGCTCAACACCCAACAACCAATGCCAGACTGCCCTTCCCAAACCCAGACTGGCTCCCCTTCTGAGTAACTCCCCCTGGTTTATATACTGGGCATGACCTTCTGTGATGTGGGGTACCCCTTTGGGCAGTTCGGGTTACCTGTCCCAGCTGTGCTCCCTCCCAGTTGGTTTTTTTTTATCTCCTCACTGGCAGAGCAGGAGACAAGGGGAAAAAAGAGTCTTTGGCTTAGGATAAACAGGACTTAGCAAAAAGCCAAAACATCAGTGTGTTATCAACACCGTTCTCATTTGGAATCCAAAACACAGCACTGTCACAGCTACTGAGAAGAAATTAACTCTGCCCTGGCTGAAACCAGAACAAACAGTACACTGTTTTTACACTTCTTGAACATTGAACCCAACTGATAATAGACTGCAAGTCAAATAATTGCAGAAAAGAACAAACATGAAACGTATTCTGTACACAGGTAAAAATACTTCCATATGTAAAATTAAGTTTAATTTTTTCCTGAAAAATATGGAACTATAAAGCTGTGGTGTATGAATACGACAGATTAGATCACTCTCCACTATTTTTCCAGGTTAAATACAAGTGCAAAACAATGAATAGCCTTGCATTGAAACCAAGTACTTTGATGCCATCAGTATATTGGAAAGCACTTCAAAATTGACTTCTGTTTCCTCCTTATATTTCCCTCCCAATATTGTTATAGTGTCTTATTTTTTTCTCATTTGATTCTAATCTCACATTCCAAAGAAAATTAGTTTAAAACAAATTGGTAGAATAGTTTTAAATTAACGCAAGTTTTTAACCAGTCAGATGACATGAAAATTAAGGAAATCCTGGGAACAAAATTCATTAAGATAAATAATTAAATTGATTTTGAATGTTGAGTTGTTCTTCTGTCTTCCAGTGAAGACGTGCGCACAGTGATCGATTGTCCGAACAAAGTCGGTGAGACACTACGCTCTCCTGCGTTCCACCCCTTGCGGGACCTCGTTTTCATCTCCGGAGCTGCTCATTCTGGGCCACCAGAGGGTGCTCAGACAGCAGTATTACTGGAAATTCGTACATCGTCCTTTCAGGGATTTGGGACTTTTATGCAGCTAGCCGTGCCTTTAATTCTCATGTTCCTACCTGTTTTGGCTGGTTTGTTCATTTGCTTGTTTGTTTTCTCTGTATCTCTTTATTTAGAGCTCCTGCAAGGTGAGGGGTTCTTGCTGAATGGCTTAGTTCTCCATCATCTTGGAATTATTTTAATTTTTAATGATCAACACAGCACAAATACTCTTACTGCATCCCTCGTCATAGGGCCAGACATGCCTTACTACTCTGCAGATGTGAAATCAGCATTAAACAACAGCTTCCAAGTGATTAAAATAGATGTGATAGAATCCAGGAATTCAGGACCAGGATAAGCAAACCTGGAGTACATGGCTCACTCCTTTCTCTGTCCCCTTCTGAGAAATAGGCATATATGTCTTCTCCAAACCTACCAACTTCCATTTCCCATGCAAGGAGACATTCCATGTCCTAAAACTATTCACTGTCTCACCAGTACTAAAAAGCTTCTGCAAATGCACAGGACTTGCGTAAGCCCCATGCACGATGCGTGTTGCCATTCTTCTGTAAGTAAATTTCACTGCACTATGTAATGCTATCCTGTGTTAAAAACTTCCACCAGGTGGGAGCATTTGTGCTGACTTCAAAAACTTTGTGTGTAGGCTCTTCTATACTCTCCAGGGTCAAAGATAGGAAATTTTACATAATCAGAACATCTGAATGGCTAGCAACCAGCCTCACAGATTAACTAGGCTTTGGCAGTAATTGAGGAATCTGTGGAACACCACATACCTAGACAGTGCCAAGAAAACCCAAACAATTTAATTTTTGTTCCCTATTTCTGCTTCGGTCTACAAGATAGGCCAAGGTTCTTTACAATAATGTAAAGAACCATTATTTAATTAAAGTTTGGTTTGTGAGATTGTAGGTCAAAAAAAACCCAAACCAAAACCAAACCCACCTTTTAGGGGATTCCTGGAATGAATGGATTGGAAGGGAAGAAAGCACCCAAAGGACAAGAAAAAAAGTATGTATGACTGTAGGCTATTGGCAATTTTAAAGATGGGTGAGGAAAAGGAGATAAGGTCTCTGTAAAGAAAGCACTCCAGAAAAGTGCCTGACCAGCTTGTGGATACAGAATTGAGTGCCTTTGCTGTATACAGCTCTGCAGGCATATTGTGGATGTAATTGTTCCAGAGTAAGCCAGAGTTTTTAGTTACTTGGGTTAGAATGTAATTTTTCAGGGACAAAGACAATGAGTTTTTTAGAGTTTCAATTAATTCACTCCTTTTGGGAACAGATTGTACTTCTGATTCTTTTTTTCATTGTCCTGTGTAGAACTGGGTATCACAATTTCTTCAGGGAGGTTTTGCTGACCTGCTGAAGCAAATGTATCTGTATAATTGTGGTCATATTAAGTACTAACTGGTGCTAAGCTACTCCTTGTACAAAGGAGGATGAGAAAGCCATCCATCTGCCTTCAGTATTTTTGATCTGTATTATTTCAGAGTCATGTGAGTAAAAAAGCAGCACTACCTGTAGATGATGATCTTGCAATGGGCAGAGTGTATGGTATGCAGCTAGATTAATTTAATTTTGATCATTTTAATTTTGACTCTTGGTCATAAGACAGGATGAATGTGTGATGATGGTCACAGACAGGAGAAGGCAGAACTGCTTTGGGATAATTTTTCTCTCTTAGTTTTATTTGATAATTTCTTTTTTCTCATTGATCTTTTTTGTATTTAGAATTGTACTTCTGATTGTGCTTAGTCAACTGGAAATCATGATTGCCCTGTGAGTGAATGGTCACTGTCACTATTGACTCTTCCAGCAATGTGGAGGACTCTGATAGATGGGAATATTATCAACCTTTAAAAGAACTGTTTGATGGGTTAGTGAGAAAGCAGAAAGCTGATTTAAGGGGTCACCACTTAATTACAGGAAAATTAGGTAGAGATAGCAAACAGCATAATCCAAAATCTTGGAGGTGAGAGAAAGATGGTGTGAGAAGGCAATGGTTTTACAAACTATTCTTGCTATGGAAAAGGTTTTTTTGAATGGAAAGCAAAGGTGTGACCCTATAGACAAGCAGGGCAAAATGGCAAAAACTGCAAGAGAGACAAAGCTCACAGAGCGGAGAAAAGACACAGGGAAGGGAGAATAAATGGGATGAATTTGGAAGTTTGAAGGGAAACTGAGGCAGGGTAGTCTCTGCAAAAGCACATTTTAATAAACGTTAGTGGGTACTGTCATAAGTCTAAGGCAGCACAATTTTTTACTGGGGTTTGTTTCCTTCTTTCACTGAAGTTGTGGCATTTGTTAGTATCTGAAATAACCCGCTATGGAAAAATAATTACTCTCATACAATGCACTGAGAAACCCATTATGTCATTTTAAAGTCAGATTTCAAAATGGATTTGAACTTGGTTTATTACAAGCCTGTAAACATTGCACACAGTGATTTGCAGCTGCAGATAAAGAATATTTTACCTACCTGACTGCGGGATGCAGATGAAAATGGTCTGGTGCCAGCAAACAAGTTTGTAAGCAGCTGTATATTGTTGCAAATGGTCTTGCTTCGCTAGGTTTTTCTGGGAGGTGTTTTCCAGAAGTAGGTTGGACTGCCCTCTGACCTGCGATCTCATGTTAAAATTCTGTTACCAGAAATAAGCTGGGGAAGCATGGTAGTCTTCATACTTTTGTCCTTGCGCCAGAAGTTTTCACTCAACTGAGTAGTACCTTTACCTTTGTCTGTGAGTTCTGTGAGGAATGCTTTCCTTGGAGATCTTGCTGTCTGTGTGGTGTGATTTTCCAGGCTAGGGGGCCTGTGAGAAATCAGCCTGTCTCTCAAAGGGGAGCACATTCAGCGGCTGTAAGCTCAAAAGGCACTACACAGCCCATGCAGAGCAACCCAGCACAATGGCAAAGAAGGTGGTAAGATAGGTAGGACCTGGTTGCCACCTCTCCAGCAATCCATCCATACCCATGTGGAGTCTACAAGCTGGATGAACTGCAGACTGCAGCCGACTGGGCAGACTTGGCTTGGCAGATATCCTGTTGCCGCTTTGTGAGTAAAACTATTGGTATGCAGCAAGCAGTTCAGTGACTCAACCCCCCAGGTTTATGAAATTTCATGTTGCCTTCAGGAATGAGGCGCAGAGGGGTAACTGCACCTCTTTGTTGCTGCCCTTAGAGCATTATGCCTTGAACACACTGCAGCTTTTCATACTCTCATTTGTCATGTACAAAGGACTTCTGTGCCTCTTGTGCAGTTATGTTTTTAACACACCTACTACCACAGCTGGGAAGAAGGTAGTGAAGATGCTGCTTGGATGCTTCTTGGAGGACAAGTCATCTTCATTGCTTGTGGAAATAAGCAGATTGCAGCTGTTGTACTAAAGACAGGACTGTGCAGCTCAGAGAGAAACATACAGTTCTGCCACCATTAAATTCTTCAAAAATTAGTATGCTTTATTATGCTCTTTATGGGTTTTTGTTGTTTTGGGGTTTTTTTTTGTTTGTTTGTTTGGGTGGTTTTTTGGGATTTTTTTTGGAAGTGTTGCTTTTGAAGTGTTTTCAGTTCCTGCTCTGGAAATTTTTTCTCCAAGCCTGACATAACTACAACTAATTTGTAGATACCCTGAGACTACTGTATGCAAAGGATATGCAATTTTAATGTTACATGAAATAGAATGGTTTGGTGGCTTTTTTTCCTGCCGACTGCTGGACTTAAGGAGCCATTGCTGTATTTCTAAGATTAAATCACTTTAGTCATTCATAGAGTAACTCATTCTTCTCTGTCCTACACTAATTCATCTAAATGTAGAACAGAAAGCAAAAATGCCAAAAAGAGAGTCAGACTTTCTAAACTGTGTCTATTTCTAGGAAGCCATGCCTTGCACATCTGTATACACTATTTTTTGGTGCAATGGCTCTGCATTAGACATTATAACATGCAACAGAAATTATTCTTTCTGCTGTGTCTGTCTCGTTAGTTGTTCAGGACCGATTGTATTTGTGCATGTTTGTTGCATTATTGCAAAAAGATGAAAAAATTAGATTATTTCTGTACAATGAGCTGGGTAGTGTTTTATTAAGCAATAACATTGGAGAGTTTTCAAATGCACCTGTTAAAATATTTGTATTCTAGCAGGCACAGAAGCATTCATTTGTAAACATCGTATTAACACACTTTTTGCACAGGTGTATTGTTTTTTGTCCCAGAACTGATGAGTTTTTAAAATGTCAGTGACTCACGTGAAGTTTGTATTCATCATAGTTACCCTGGCATGAGCCCTGTGCCTGTCCATCCATGCATGGGTGTCACACAAGTACACAGCCTGTGATGTAATAATCATCTTTGACAAAGGATTGCTTACAACATGGTCCTGCTGTGGAGTGCTCTAAAACAGTGAATTCATGTTTGTGTGTTTGAAGCGTTACCCTGAGAGATTACAGGCACAGAGTGATTCATGCTGCTTCCTTCTTTTGTGCCCTAGCCAAGTAACAGGATTTTGCCAAGTATTTGTAGCTCTTGAAAGCCATGTTCATGTCTTTCCAGGATGGAAGATATTCTCAGTAAGTACACAGCCTGCCAAAATGAGAAGAAGAATTTCCCTACAATGGCTAAGATGAATACTTCTAATACTATTTTATAGCAAAATTTATGTCAGTGAATACTCAACAGCAAATTCCCAAAGCTGTTAGTTACTGTTCATTTGTGGGAGACAGCAAAAAGTACAGAGAACTTTGCTTGAGCTAGAGAAGATTTTTATTTTACACTACTTTTAATACGAGTTTTATCTGCAATTCCTTTTTTTTTTTTTTTTTAAAGAATACAGTGCAAGTGAGGAATTACTGAGTTCCTTTAAACTGTTTCCCAATTAGAGAATGTCTCCTTCCTCTGATTCTGTTAGTGGCATGGCTTACTGCAGAACCAGGAGTGCACCATATGATCCACCAATGATGCATAATGATAGAACAAAACAATGTCCTCATGCTGACCAAAGGACCTGTCCTTAGGTGTCCTAAATATACTTGAAAGTAAGAAAAGCTCATCTGAAACGTGTAGTGAAATGTATGTTCCCTGTTCTAGACAAAAATATCTTAGAATGCTTAATTTTGCTAGTTTGGCTCCTTGAATTGGGCATTTCACTATCTGTAGCTCTTCAGTGTTGTGTAGTGTTCTCTTCTGATTTGCACTAAATCTAGAGAGAAATAATATCCCTCATGAGTATTTGCCTTGTGTGATGTTTGTGGCTTTCTAGGTTGTAGTTTACAAATTTTGCTGTGCTATTTCTATGATATTTTTATATTTGTTTTTTTTTATTCATAAGAACATAAAATAGTTCCATCCGACCACATGTGTAACAACAAATGGATTGTCTATCAACCAGTGAACCACTCCAAGGCAAGACAAGAAACTACTGTATATATCAACTGATGCAATTTATAACATCAGCTGATATGTACTTAAAATATTATGGAATTGACTGCATACAAAGATTACACTGTGAAAGATTAACTATGGCAAATTGAATAATTGATACATTCTGAAGCCTATAGATAAGAGGATTAGTGAAGTATCCTGTAGCCTTTCACTCATGTTAGCAGTCCTATCGAAGTCAAATGCTATCAGGACTGTCTGAGGTCTGCTGGAAACTCTTTGAACTGACACCCCTCACTCACAAGCGACCAGCAGTTCTATTTCATCCCCTGTGGTTCAAGTCCGGGCTCAAGAGGAGGGACTGGAATTGCCCAAGAACCAGCCATCTAAAAAGCAGCATAAAGCCCACAGCTTTGTCATGTTTATATTTTATATAAAATGGCAATGAATTGACCAGGAATGTAAATCTATAACTATTGTTACTATTATTATTATTGTTACTATTGTTATTATTGTTACTATTATTATTATTGTTACTATTATTATTATTATTATTATTACTATTACTGATTGGTGTTTGCTCTCTGAAAAAATGGTTCCTTCTTAGCCACAAGCAATACTTTTCTGAGCACACATCACATGATAAATCTCTGTCAGGTAGTGTCCTGTTCATCCAGCTGTGCTGTACTAGACAGTATTGTTAGGTATCTGTTTACTTCAGCTCTTAACATCAACCCTTAAGGATTTTTTTTCTGTTTGTTCTTGTAATGGTCTGAAAACCTGCAGAGAGGTTAAATTCTTGTTGGTGTATAAGGACTGCATTAAAAAATAATGAAGGAGAAATGCAGGGAAAGGACTGTGAGGAAACTGCAAAAAAGCCTATGGTTCTGTATCCAAAACTTCGTGCTGGGGGCCCTTGGAGCCCGTGTCCAGATGAGCACCCTGCCCTTATTGTGATGCCATGGCTGCGTAAGATACTTCTGGGTTTTTATTGCAAAGACAGCATGGCTGCACAGAATGGCAAGAGTAATTAATTAGTCCCTAATTTGTCCACCTGGGAAAGCAGGGTACTAGGGCAGACTGTGACGCTTTATTCTCTGACTCTTACTGGAAATAACTGGGAATAGTTGATTCAGAGATTTCCAGCTGGCTGACTGACTGATACCTGACACTTGTGCAGAGGTTCTGAAGAAAGAAGGTTATGCCTCCTCTGAGACCACATCAGGGCTGCAGTGCCAAGTGTCCAAGAATATGGCTGTGTGCAGCTGAGGCTGTAGCTAACCTCCCACCCAGCTCATCCATGCAGGACCAGGACCTTGAGAGAGTGTCAAGGTCACTCTGTCACATGAGCTCCCAGACAACAGCTCTTGCAGATGTATGGCCACAAAAAGGGGGGTGTTCTGACCTGCTTTTGAGGACATTTCAGTATGTGCACTGTCTAGCATTTCTGGGGAGCTCAAGGGTTGTATTTGCTGACTGTGTGTCTTTTTCACTAGAAATAGGGCAGATCTTCACAGTCCCTAGCCTCAATCTGACATGACCTGCTGATCAATGCTGGTTCTGCTTCTTCTGCTAGAACTAATTTTCTGCACAGTTGTAGTGTGTTGGGTTTATTTTGTATGGTAGTTGGGGTTTTTGGTGGTTTTGGTTAGACAGTTGCTGTGACTTGACCACTACTTGTCCCAAAGCTCCCAGTCATCTTCAGTGTTGCTCTGCTTTTGTGATATTCACAAACTCTCCACTGCCTTGTATACAAGACTTTGATATTTTTGTGTAGGGATTGTTTTTTATGGTGTTGTCTGAGTATCTTACAGAGTTCCTTCATTGAGGCCTTGTGTACCTTTACAAAGCACTGACAATATTAATGAGCTCTGCAGAAACAGCAGTACTCCAAAAGGAAAAGCAGACATTAGCTGTTTTTAAGGCATGGGGGGAAGAGTAATAAAGTGAAAGAGTCAAACCCAAAGATGTCATTCCCAAGATGATGCTTTCCACCTATCTCGTACATGCTGTATACTGGAATATCTAAAAGATAAATACAGGCTGTTAGAAATATGTTTCCAGTCCCACCTCTGGCAGTTTACATTTGCTCCAGATCATGGCTATGCTACACTTTTTCAACTCCAGGCAATTTGTGTCCCTTCTCCTCGAGTGTGAGGCTGGGTTTTACTGGAGGATCCTGAAAACCTCCAGCAGCAAGCTATCAGTTCTGCATGTGGATTTATCACTCTCTCTCAAGGCGAGCTGTGTAACTCTTAGCCATGTGAATCATGCTAGCCTCAGAGCACTTGGTTGGCCGTGCTTGCCCCGGGTGCTTTACCCCGTTACTAAATGTTCCCGATCGGGGCAAACAGTGATCCAGCGCAGGGGCAAGAGGAGGCCCGTGGGGCAGGATAACTCGGGGAAGCCTTTTTGCGCTCCTTCCCCACGGGAGGCTTGTAGGCGAAACTCATCTTTCTGGAGCGCTTCCAGCAGAGCGGGGCCGGGCGCGGGGCGGCGGCGGAGCTCCGGGGGCGGGCCGGCCCGAGGAAGGTGGTAGCGGCCGCCGCGCCAGCCCTGCTCACCTGGGCAGCAGCGCCAGCCCTCCGGCACCGCTCCCTTCCGCTCCTTGGAGGATGAACGGGCCGGGGAAGAAGGTAAGGGGAAGCCGGGAGGGAAGAAGGTAAGAGGAAGCCGGGAGGGAAGAAGGTAAGGGGAAGCCGGTCGCCCCTGGCGGGACGACCCCAGGGGCTGCCCCCCTGCTTCAGGGTGCTCGAAGCCGGGGCACGACGGCGTCGGCTGCTGACACTTTCCGGGCGTTCTCCCTCTCCGGCCGGCGGAGCTGGAGGAGATGTGTCCCACCGCCGGTGCCGCCGCGGCGTCTGCCCGGCCCCGCTCAGCGCGGCTTTGCTTCGCCGGGAGTTGTGCTTAGTGCCCGGAGCTCCAAAGCCAAGGAGTCAACCTTTCCGGTGGTGCCGTGACCACCCAAGAGGGATTTTCTGTGCAGATATTCCCCGAGAGCAATAAATCAAGGGAGAAGAGTTCTGTTGTTGAAGTAATAAGCAGCAAAGAACAAGCTGCTTTTGAGGAAACGACCACCAAGTGCTGCTTGGGGGGACTGTTCAGTGCTGTCAGGAGAGTTGCAGCTGCATTTCTTAGCTTTTGAGTGCTTGGAGTAATTGATTCCAGCCAACCCAAAGGCAAACCTAAGGGTCTGCTCCAGAGTAGCAGCCTAAGCCTTTTAAATGTGGTGTGATCTGTCTTGTTCTAGAAACTTTGCTCATAACTAGAAGTATGTGGCCACTCTCCTGCCAGAAGTTAAACTCCTCGGGTAAATGCCAACACCTGTTGCTACTGCTGGTGGCTGAAGACTGTGGTTGCTAAGTGTTTCTATATGTTACTCTTCCTCTTCAAAACGTGGTAGTAAAGGTTTGCTGTGTCTCTCAAAGTTGGTAGTAAGGACGGTACCATTTTGGCCCATTCTAGGGAAAATGACTGCAGGTGTTCATCCCCAGGAGGGAATCTGCATCCCTGGGGCAGCTCATCACCTCTCAGCAGTGAGGAGCAAAATGCCAGGACTGCATCTTCTCGTACCTGTAGGACAGGGAGGGAGAAACAACTGCGGACAGAGAAGGGCAGGAACCAATGAACTTTCTTGCTCGCACAGAGCTGTGGAGAAGGTAGAGGGTGAGAAGGACGCCTGCCCCTCTGTGCACTCTCAGAACAATTTGTGCCTGGCGAATCATACAGTGGCAAGGGCTGCTAGTGGAAACCAGACCGAGTTTCCTCTTCAGCTTTGCTTCCTTGAAACAGGCTTCTTTCCCCACTTGCAAAATATCCACAATGTAAAGTATTTTATTAACTTCTGGGCAAAACTGAAATAAGTGGCATTGTCCAAGCCCGTCAAAACCTGACTGTTAAAGGAAGATGAAAGTCAAGTTCTATGGTGAGATTAGCAAGCAATTCCAGGAACCTCATTATATTGAACAATACCTACTGGAAGGTATATTTTTTGTAGGATTTTGCAACTGGGAGACAATTATTCACAGCAGTCACAGAGACAATGTAAAAAAATCAAGGTAAATTAAAACACAGTTTTGCTGCAATGGATGATTTTTCAAAGTTATGAAATTAAAGGAATTTGGGGCAGGATTTTTTTTTTTTAAATGACTATTCTGCTTTTTGGTTGAGTTTGAGAGAGGCCATTACTGTTAGTGATGTTCCTCTGCATCTTTGTTGAGTGAGCCATTGGATTTGTGGACTGAAAACCACACTTTGCTCTTTCTCAAGCAAAAGTAATCTTCACCTCTTGTAATTACTATATTTTTGATTTCCAAGTGTCACGATTTCTTGTATTGTTGATGAGTAAAAGCATGAAGTTAGCATTTGATAATACATTATACATAAAGATGGGGGTGTTTTTACCAGTGGTGTACCAAGAAAAGTTCTATTCTAGCTGTCATGACTATTTTTCTCATATCTAGTTTAAGTTAAATACAGCGCATGGAGTCTGGATCATTTAAATCATTTTTAGGTATAGACTTTGCTGTAATCTGGGTGTACAGGATGTTATTTTTTACTGCAGTTAAGAAAATTGTTGGACCAATATGAAAAGACTGAGAAACTGTTGAGCCTAAGAGCCTAGTAAAGTTTTGTTGCTGGGTGGTTTTTTGGGTTTTTTTGTACAGGCTTATTTATACATTCTTAAACTTGTTTTACAGTAAATGACCCATGAATAGAGGTAACTGTCGTCAATAGTGGGTTGTCAAGTACCAGATTTTCAAGCCTCTGTAAAATAGGACCTCTGAAGTAGTATATTCTTACTGCAATGAACTGGGATTTACAGATGATACTTCCAATAATACCAACATAAATTTAGCAATCTACTCAGAGCATAAAGCCTTAATATTGAGGTCAGAGTGAAGCCTATGACTGGCTTTGGAAGGGATATAAAGTTTTGAGGAGTATATTTTCCTCATTCTGGAGGGATTTGCAGGTGTAAACACCATAGAGAATATATACCCACTGCTTTCTACTGGAAAAAACCAAAAATACAAGATGCTTCAGGGAAATCTCTGGTTTCCAAAATCACTCATATGCTTAAATTCATCATGCTGAAATTAGTCCTGTGTAAAAAATGGGTTTCCTGTGAGCATGAAATTTGTTAGGATATATATTGTTGCAGTTGAAGCCAACAAAAGTTCTTTAGTAGTGGAAAAACTGATGCACGTGAATATTTTCCAGTGCCTGGATGCACTGACTTCATTCTGGGACCATACTAAATACGCATTTCTGAGGACAGATCCTGCTTCAATATAGCTGTTTCTTCTGTACGTCCTTGGTTGATGCATGCTTCTCGCAGTAAAGCCTTCTGCTTTATTGCTCATCAGTCAGGGCATACTGCAGCAAGAAGACTTCAGGAGCATAACTGGAGCATGCTATAAGAGGTGTGCTATAAGTGTGCATCCTCTTTAAATATTCCCTCTTTCTACTTATTCAGTAAATCCATGGTTGTCTTCTCACAGGCAAGATGCAGGAAGAGCACCGATGGTAGGAAAAGGAGTCTTTAACTTTCCTTCAATTCCTACTACAGTGACAGACATACTTCCCCTCTGCAGCCACTCACTCAGCTCTGCTCCAGCTTCTGCTCACACTGATCATCACTTACTTGTTCTATATTCTTGTCTCTCTAAGCTCCTTCTGAGCACCATGCTTCTGAGGAGAGGATGGGAGTTGAGATTGTTGAGCCTGGAGAAGAGCAAACTCAGGGCATATCTCATCCATGTAAAACTGAAGGAAGGGTGCAAGGAGGACGGACTCTTTCAGTGGTGCACAGTGACAGGTCCAGAGGCAATGGACATGAAAGAAACTTCCAGATATGCCCATCCCAAGCAGCCAGCTATAGAATGCCCTTCTTGGGTGTGTGGGGGATTTGACCAGACGACCTTTCAAACTCAACCATCCTTTAGTTCTAGAACTTTTTGATTCTGCTGTCAGGCAAAGCATTGTTACTCTTCACAGTTTTGTGTTGCTTTTCAGCAGTCCCATAGTTCCCCATCCTGCAGCAGCCTTCACTCCTCTCAAGCACTCTGGCACATTGCACAGAGAGGCTTATCCTCTTTAGTTGTGCTCTTTCACCATAAACCTAAAGTAAACAGCGTGGGGGTTGCTGCTTGAGGGCTGCATTTAGCAATGCTTCTCCAGAATTGTGGCTTTTTATTCCTACAGCTTATTTTCTGGCATCAACTCAAATGTATACCTAAGCAAGGGAAACCCATGTGAGAATGGGCAGATTCCTGCAATGCTGTCTGAAACCAATAGCAAAGTTGTCACTGAATTCGATGGGAACAGGGCAGAAACTGGAATGCTGGGATGTTAAGGAAACCTGACTGATTGACTGACTAACTTATCTGATAATTGATATCAATTCAGAAAAAGGGACTGTGAATAGCTAGCAACACAGTTTAGAGTATGACATAATATTTTCACCCAGCTCAGTCTGCAAAGTCAAAATATGGTTTATGTTCATTATTAAAATCTGGAATGCCATTGATACCTGAGGTGGGTAAATTCCCATGAAAAATATCTCAAACTAGGTAGTCAACAAATCTTAGAGGTCTTTTGGGTAACATCTCTTACCCAAAAATGATAGGTTTTGGGTGTACCCCGCAAGTGTGTGGGTTCTGAGTGGCATTCCTGAGCTCCTGGCTCTCTTCCAAATCTCAGTTGTAGTGTAGGGCAGGCAGCTCAAATCCCCAACTTAAGTTTCCCAACCATTAATAGAAAGGAAGAGAGACTTGAGAGTATTTCAATGAATGCATAAAACTGGCTGCTCCTGTTATTTAGTGAGGTTTTAGGACACATTCATCTGCAACTAAGTGCATTATGCTCTGGGAGGAAGTGAGGTCTCATCCAGAACTTGAAGTCTAAGCAGCAAGAAAGGCTGCATGGTTGAGTGATGAAGCACAGTCTCCTTCATTTTACTTATACTGAGCCTATCTCCAAGGTTGTCCTCAAAGATAGCCACCAGCAGAGCACTGTGGCCGTGGGCAAACATGCAAATATGTAGCATGTGCAGGATGTAAACCACAACTTGATTTGTGAACAGTGACAGCTAGTGGGGAAAACAGTTACCTAGAAAATTGTGGTTACCAGGGCTGACACAGGCTCACTGTGGTAACTGGAAAACTGAAAATACTTTGTCAAACAAATGGAAGATCTCAGTCCAGTTTCTTGATGGACTAGTGCCTGTCTATGTTGCCATAATTGCAATGATTCGTTCACTGCATCAAGACAGGCAGAGGCTAAGGCTCAAAGTCTCTCTAAACTGAGGCATTTTAGCTGTGAAACCATCACTTACAAGTAAACTGAAATCTAATTCATGAAAGTGCTTCAAAAGCATTTAGAACCAAAAATAACATATTCGGGCCATTTTGTTGTATAACATCACAATCCTTGCACCAACCGTACTTCACGTTGCTAGTATTTTTACATCATTCACTACAACTAGGTGAAGAAACAGTGGTCAAACATCAGGTAATATTCCAAGAGGAAGAAAAGGTATATACACAAGTGTTCCTTGGTGTCTGGGTTTCAGATAAATGCTTTATTAGGCAGGAAGCATACTGCTTGGATGACATTACCAATTCTTGAAGGATTTATTATGTGCCATTTAAAACAGAGGGATTTAAACTAAAATCTTGCAAAGACTTAAAACCTCCATGTTTAGCTTTACACCTCCTACATAGTTTCACTGCGGTCAATGAAACTATTCACTGTGGAAAGCTAAGAAGGTGTGTAAATCTGTAGCATTAAACATTTTTCTTGATTATCTCACCAGGGACTGGAAACAGGGATTGGCAGCTATCAGACACCGAGGGTAAAATGGCAACTTGTGTCACTGAATATTGGCTTAATTGAAAAGCAGCATTAAGAATTGTGAAACAATTCTGGCCTTTTTCCCCTAACTTGCAGTGGGTGCTATGTGGCTCTAAACTGCTCCCTTCAGTACCCCCAAAAAACTGAGATTTGTTCACCCAAGAGCAGGGCACAATTTAGCTGTCAAAATAAGTATTTGTAACCTTTTTTCCTTTAAAGTATTTAGCACAACCGGGTTTGCCGGGGATGTGTGTTTGTGTGTTTGTGTGT